>CM065187.1:5670887-5965887 GCA_033026295.1 Channa striata | reverse complement strand
GTGACACACTGAGGTTTGAGACAGTCTTGTGTTTCTCCACAGGAATTAAAAGTCAGCGTGAGCAGCAGCGTATTCAGTCTGCTTAACAGTTTGTTTCCTCTTTAAAATATAATGAAGTACAAGTGAAACTTATTAAAAGTTAAACTAAATTGTTTCCATGGAAACAGAGATCTTCTACATGCTGGCGTCCCCCTAAACTGTGGACTGATATTATACAACCAAGAGAAAAATACTTCATTTTGAGTCTAATTAGCTTTATCCTTTCAGAGAACAGAACTTTTAATACTTTCTGAAAGTATGTAAATGTTACGGTACAAAACTACGTCTGAAGCCAATTAAAGTCATTAAATTAGAGCAGCCTTGCTAAGACGTCCTAGTGGCTTTTAAAGATCTGAACAGAGAGTTTTATTGTCTTGGAATGGGTGAATTAGGGGATATGATTCTGATCTAATAACATTATCCGGCAATTCCACAGTAAAAGGGGATTAAAACCCCTTTATTTTCCACTTTGTTTGATTGTGTAATGACACCGGTTAGTTTAACCGTCAAGTTAAGCACAGATTGAATCTTCGTTAGTGACAAATAAAAAGACCTGCTGCCGAAGACATTTGTCATATGAACCGACAAAGATCAGAGAGTGTTGACAAGATGGTCGACTTGGAGCGGAAATGACGAACTTTTTTCAGAATTTTTAAATTGTTATGGGGTTATTGCCTATCAATTCCTGATCTTTCACCAAAATGAACTGTTTCTGGCTAATATCTACTATTTCCTGCTAAGACTGGAAATGTTCAAAAACACTAAATCTTAGTGGCTTAGTGCTCACATGTTGCAAACAGGAGCATCAAACTAAACTCTGTCAAACTCCCCAGTTATCAAAGGAATAATTAGTTTATGGCCTATCATCATGGTTACCATAATACACTTTGGTGCTCCATAAAAACAGAAGCTCTCTGCCTCATGTGGAACCGTAATTCCACGAACAACTTATTCTGTGTTTCTTCAATGGGGGAGAGAGTCTTCTTGAAGTGAACCCATCAGGCCTTTTCATACCAGACATGTTGAATTGGCGGCTCTCATCACTGTCACATTGAACCGAACAGAGCATTAGAAAAAACAACGGCGCTTTTCCTGCCACAAAAGTCTAAATGTCCTCAGAGAAAAGGACTATTAGGGCTGAACGCTTGCCCGCTTTTTAAAATCACAATAGGCATAATTTCTATTGTAGCATATAAGTAACAGCACCTTAACAAGAACATGACAGAGAAATTTTATCATTAAAACTATCTGTACAAAACTTTTTTTTTCCATGGCCACAGGTGAGTTTTCTTTTACAAAAATGAACTAGATTTCATGTTGTCAGTGGGTCAACATACTGTCATCACACCATGTCAAAATCTACTACTAAACTAAATTTGAACACCATAAAATCTCTGAACAGAGGCTTTCAGGATGAGGGCCTCAGTATTTCTCCAATTTTATTCCAGTTTTTCTCGATCAAAGACACAATATAATAACTATAACCAACACTTTTTACCACAACAATAATATCCATTCCCGTGTTTTCGGGCATGAGTTAGATTTGTTGAATGGTTGGTGAAAAACTCACACACAAATATTTAAGTGCTCTTTTAAAAAGTGCTGGAATTTAAAATTATTAATTCAGGCCATCAAAGCTGGAACGCAATTAACACACAATTCCCCAGATGAAAACGCCACGAAGCACACCTCAGGACTGAAATGATGATAACCGAGATAAAACATGGATCAATTCTCTGTGGGTTTGGAAACAAAGGATGCACAATCAGCTGCATATTTTCAGGGTACATTCCAGTTCTCGCCATTTTCGTGTCATTTACTACACTACATTGACGATCTAAAAACCCTGAAAATGTATGCGTCTTTTTTTAGAGCAGAATAATAAGCGTTACAGCAGTTTTACAAATTGACCCCACAGTGTGTCATGGCTCTTGAATAGGTTTTGATATAATATTGCATTGTTTTGAGCAAAGAGTTTGGTTTTGACATGGAAGTTTGACGTTTGTGATGATGGTTGTGCAGTTTTGATTTGTGCTTAGAGTTTATGGAAAAGGGGCTTAACTTCAAGAAATGCGTTATGAAAAATGCAAAATAAAAACATGAAAACATCTGTAACATCTTCCCTGGTAAGTCCTCACACTGCCAGCCATGAACAAGTCGGAACATGCACCTGGACAGTTGGCCTGTGATTTATTAGTCATTATCAGCCCACAGTCGAGGTTTAGCAGGCTGCCTAAAACCTGCTGCTGTTCAATCGGTGATACATAACGGCCTGTAAACGGTCGAACGTTGCCAGTGTCCTGATGGCGACAGATAACAGCCACTGAAGAGCATGATAACATCCAAAGGAGGTGCCATTGTTGGGTGCTGCATACTCGAAAGAAAATATTAATGCTTCCAAATTGTTTTCATGTTTGTGGCCATTAGAACTGAGCCAGCATGTAATAAAATAATTGCCTTTCTACATTTACCAAATAATTCTGGATTTAATGGATCAAATTCTGACAATAAAAAGTCAATGCACAGGGTTATTGACACTCAGAAAATGTCTTTTCCTTTTACATTGATTTCCTATGGAAAAAATACTTTATGTGTCACATGATGAAGTCACATACATACAAATATACACACATATATATGCATATATGTACATTTTACATATCTCTGCTGGCAAGAAACACATTTTCTGTAACATATTCTGTAGGTGGGAGTATTGCAACTTCAGTCACACACACACACACACACACACACACACACACATCAGTTGAAAGGCTGGAATCAAAGGATCACAGCTGAAAGAGCTAAAGAGAGTTAATGATGCTTTCAAATTGCATGAAATTACAAGCAATAAGCTGAGTCCAGTCAAACACTGTGTGGTCAGAGTTAATCATTCAGTCCACTGCTGGATTCAAATGTTAACGAAAATTTACATTTGAAGAAAGAAGAAAATTATATGATTAACTTATAAGTGACTGTCTCACATTCAGAATTTAATGTTTTAGTAATTATTTTAAGATTCAGCACTTTTGCCTAAATAAGTGAAAATTTCCCCCTGAGGCGAATGTCATTTGAAATAATAAACCAAGAGAAATGTAACCGTAGAGACTAAAGAAGAAAAAGCAAACACGTTTCTATTAACTGCTGAGCTGTGATATGAATTTTCACCGTGTCCGGTTTTAATTTCATAACTCAGAGGAAAAATGATATAAATGGGTTGGATGAGTCCGATTACCACATAAAATTCTCTTCTTTTGCCGTTAAACCCTGGAGAGACGGTGAGTTTGAGGAAACATTCTCCACTCAAACTTCTGATCCCATATGTTATGGCACGTGTGTTTCTGCTCAACACAATATTGCTGATAACTGACATAATGCAACGTTCATGATCAAGGTTTCTGCCTTAGTCACAAGCTCTAATACTGCGACTAAACAGCAGTGTTACAAAAAATCTGAATGACAAGAAACACTAATCGCACCAAACCTGAAATAACAAAGAATTATAACATGTTTTTTAACAACAACAACAACAAAAAATAATCTGTTGAAGCTTCTCAGATTTGAAAAATTTAAGGGTATTTTTTCTGGCATAACACATTGGAAAAATAACAATAAAAATCTTCGGTTAGTTGTAGCCCAATAACTGATAAATGGATACAACACGGGGGGAGTCATCACACCAACAGTAAATACATCAGCAAATGAGGAGCAGTCAAGTCTAAACATCGTAGTCAGTGTTGGACTATTAAAAATACAAAACATGGCAAACAAATCAGGTAATTTTTATCCTGCAGCGTTTTTATCGGAGTGGAGCCACATATTTGAAGGTTTCATCACCGACCAAGCTCTAAATGTTCCGTAGTAAAGAGTGAAAGGAGAAAGTGAAGACTGGTGAACGGGGCCGAGCTCCTCTTGTCCATCATTTAACCAATTCGAGTCAGCCGACCGTGTTCGACAGCACTTAACGTCCATTCAGGTACGTAGGAATAAACTCACTACCTTCTCTGATAGCAAGACTAATGTGATAAGTCGATTCAGCGGCAGTAGTCTTTGTTTTAGGGCCCATCTGCTCCGTGTGTGTGTGTGTGTGTGTGTGTGCACGTGTGTGTGTGCACGTGTGTGCGTCAGAAAGCCAGTGACCTCCTCCTCTGCTTCTTTTATCCCACTGCATCTGCCACGACCCCCTGACTGTGTGTGACTAACTGCACTGTATGAAGTCCCGTGTGTGTGTGTGTCGGACAGATGGGACGAGGATTGTTGATTGTCATGGAGATGAGGGCAAAACCTTTCGGTCCGTGCGCACACACACACACAACCACACACGCACACACTCGCAGGTCTTTATTTCAGCCTATCAGTGTAATCCCTCCTGATTTTGCCTCCACACACTCTCAGCCCTACCTACACAATAAACCACACATTTTAAATGTTAGGGAAAGTTTTTCCTTAAAGCACAATTTGTCTCTTCTAATCCACAAGGACAACGTGGTGTTTCGACAGAGTAATGGGGTAACAAGCATAAAGAGCCTGTTTCTAACCTGGGGATGAAGTGGTCACATCCTTTTTCTTCTTTATGTTTTGTTTTTGCCTGGTATAGTAGAGACATGTGAATGGGACTGGCAGCAGGGTATGAATATTGTAACAACTATGGGAAAAGAAGAAGCGATGTCAATCTATGACCTTTATCACATATCAACTTTAACAAAGAAATGCAGAAAAGGTTAAAAACCCAATTAAGTTATTTGCAAACAACCAAATCCAACAATGAAATGTCTTCACACACGTCATAGATGGACACACATGTTCATATTCCTCATATGAAAGAGTTCAGGTAAAATCTACAAAATGCACAAAATACCAAAAACAAATTACTTGACATCCAAAAACAAATGTAAAATCATAAACAATGGATGGGGGTCTACGTCTGTATCCAGGTGGCCATTTTCTCATAATCTGTTTGGATATTATGTTTATTGTGAAGCCTGAATAAGCTTCTTTGTACATGCCGTAGATAATCAAAAACAATTAACACATCAACCATCAACCAAAGGCAGCTCCACCGGCTGATATGCTTTTCCATGTGTTTCCATTTTAAACAAGTATGTCACCTAATGCCCAAATTCACCATAACTTTTCAAAAAGCAAATCCTGTGTTTCAGAGAAATATTTTCTCAGATGTTGGGACGTGAAACATAACACTGCTAAATTCTAGACTTCCGGACATTGACGCTGGATTGTCTGGACCTGCGTGGTTCTTAATACTTTTGTCTAACACATTTGTGAATGACATTTTTAATTCTTGTGTGTTGATGAAGGCAAACCTGCTCATGAAGAGGTCTTCTTCGTCGAGACGAAATCGAAAACAAGGACATTTCTGAATGGCCAGAAAAGTTTTAAGAATAAACACGACTGTTCTTGTGTGACATTAATGGCACCTCACTGCTGCTTTGTGCATATTAGTGACAGAAATCTTTGCCTTTGCTTATAAGATCTGATCCGTACTTGTTGAGACGTCTCAAAAATTTGGAAAGAACAACAGACGTTTTGACGAACATTCACTGACTCATTGACAGATGATTGGCAGGTCCCTCTCAATAATTAATACTTGACAGCAGAAATCAGCTCTGGCAGCATTTCTGTCACCTGCTGTGAATGTCTCTCAAGCAAAAACATGAAAGGAGCTGCTGGGTAAAACAGAGCCTGGACCGCAGCCAGTCACCTGTCATACGCAGAGCATGATGGCTCAGATGCCAAGTCTGCACTAAAAACCTTGTCAGATCGTCCAATCTGTCAGGACAAAGGCTACAGACGGAAAGATGAAACAGAGACGGATGTTTGTAGCGTGTTACTAGCTTTAATTTATATGTTTTAGGCAGGTTCAAGTTGAAACATAAATGTTCAGACGTTTAATTTTGTAGGTTTATGTGTGAAGACTTTATGTAGGAGTCTTGGAAACTGGGATTATAGATTCATTGACAATAAAAAGATATATTTCGGACACAAACACATGGGAGTCGTCCAACCAGCCGGAAATACATTGAGTCTAACTGTTGTAGTCAGTGGTGGATTGTTCAAAATGCTAAATGTGGCTAAAGAAATCAGGTGATGCATATCCTGGTGCAATATTTCGTATGAGTAAAGCAAATCATTGAAAGGTGTCAGCACTGCCAAGAGGGAAGGTTTATCTGACGGGTCTAAAGGGGCCAACCTCCGCTTAGTTTCCAGGCAGCCTATTGTCTGTCTTTGAACAAGACTGAAATGTACATGAAATTTTACCTGAGGGGAAACAACAAAATTAACAAATCTGATCTGAAGTCTGAACGGAAAATGAAACGACTTGTACTGATGAAGGCAGTGTGTTTGTTCTGAATGAAGGTCACAGAGGAAGGCACCGAGCTTGCTAGAAGCTACAATTAAAAGCAACCCAGACGTCTTAAATGTCTGAATCAGAGCCAAACCTTGAGGAGCATAGATGCTACCAGCAGCTGTCAGAGAATAACTCGTTGTTTGAAACAAACAAAATCTACATCCAGATTAAAGGAACCAGATTAGAATTTCTAATAGATCCTCTGAAACATGCAAAGACTTTGAAATGAAGATACGGGATTATGTGGATGGCAGCAAAGTCTTGGTGTTTTGCCTCTTTGGTAATAGTCAGTGTCAGCTGTGTCCTGTCTACCCAAACTTTGCATGTTCTCCCGGTGTCTGGGTTTCCGTCAGGTGCTTCAGTTTCCTTTCATAGCCTAAAGACGTGCATTTGATGATTCTGAATTGCCCATTGATGTGAAAGCTTTTCTCTGTGTGTAGCCCTGCGGTAGATAGCAACCTGTCCAGGGTGTACCCACCCAACAGCTGGGAAACCATCCAGCACCCTCGTGACCTTAAACAGGGTAAGAAGTTGGCAGGATTGTGATGCTGGATTAAACATCAGTGTGTAACCAGAGGCAGTAGAAGTCATCCTGAGGGAATCTGGAAGTCTGTAAAAAATTCCAGGGTCATCCATCACATAGCTAAAAATTTCAGTCTGAAGCACACTGATCTGTACATCCAGCTTAGTTACAAGTTCTACAGAACATGTTTGAAGCACTTGGTACGACATTTACTGGGGGTTTCCCAATCAAGTTGTTTAAACCTCCGATCCTGATAATTTTATCCTGAATAATAGGATCCTAGAGTGAAGACACTTCTCAAACAATCTTTGGCTACATACAAAAACAAAGACCAAGAGGGTTGTGGCCAACAAGTTAATCACGGAATCACAGCTCATTAGTGGCAAATGAAATTGCCCTACAGCAACTATTTAATCATTAAGTTCATTGACTATAAATGAAAAGGTAGTAGCTGAATGTTTTGTAAACTATTGTTTGCTAATGAACATGTGGCGGATTGTCTCCACGTCTCTTTTTAAATTTTGCAATAGACCGAATGTGGAAGAAGCTGCTGCTATAAACAGCATTTGTTTGTCAAATTGTGTTCATTTCTGGCTGTAGAAATGAAGACATTTCAGAAACGTCACAATTTGACGTACACACAAAAATGTTATAGTTAGGAAAAACAATTTCAGGGTAAAGTTACAAGATAAATTACATAAAAACCAAACTCTACAAAGACTGAAAACGGCACTTTTCTTCCTTATAGTAACATGCTGTGTTACAATCATCATTAAAATGCACAATGTCTCACAAACCCTGGTCTCTTGTGGAAAAGTGGCACGTCCACCATCCCATCCACATCCCTACTAAACATTTTCACTTTTTATTGTACATCATTGCTTTAAATATTCAGGCGTCGGGTTTCGTTTGTACTACGCTGACACACGGTTATTTTAAACAGTATGTTAGGCAAAGGGACTGGACAAAGCGAAGCTTTTTGATGGCTCTAGAATGGGAACGGGCTGGAACAGTACAAGGCCCAAGATGGAAGCTTGTGGTACACCGCAGGGGTCATTGGCAAAAGAAGATTAGATGTTTCCTATTGTAATCATTACTGTTACATGTTTCTAATGATGTGAACCAGGTAACGGCTTTGCACTGAATGCCTCCAACATTTTTACAATATCTGCATCTTTTCTGTGGTGCTGCATTTTTGACATACAGTAGTGTACGTTTTCAGATTATATTGCATTTGTTCACCTTCTAATCAGAAGTAGTTTAAAGGATTTTCATTAAACCACTCGTGAATAATTTAATTTTCACAGTGAAATGTAATTTGTTGCTGGAATGAAAAGTTAATGAAGTTTAGTGCCATCAGAGGATTTTTTTACTATTTTACATCCAAACCTAATTGTGATAGACAAAACCTGATGTAAAACAACTTGTTAAACTCCAGCAGTCACAGTAATAATATCAACACCGATATTAATGAATCATTCTGTGATGTCAGCAGCGGGTCATCGTCCGGCAGCCATGATGTTGTTTCCTGCTGCCGATGCAGTTTGACGTTGTTGCCGCAAGCAGCAAATTACCGTCATGAGTGAACGTTGCAAACAGGAAACCTACTGATGTGGCTGCAGGCGGTACACTGCTGCGACCGCGTGTGCTTCTCTGCGTGTGACTGCAGCTGGTTAAGCTGATGTGACATTTCTCTGAAGTTTGGTTCGACTGAAACAAACTGAGATGTGAAAGTTTTCCAGGTCAGTGAAGATGTGGCGGCTTTAAACACAGAGTTTTAAAACACAAGGTCGTAACCTCTCTGACACGCCATGATGGAGACTGGCGGGGTGGAGGCGAGTGACACAATGATGCCGGAAAAGCTGCACTTACAACTTTTATTCCTCTGAGGAACCACGGCAGAAAGACAAACTGCTGGGGCCAAAGCTTATGTAACGGACCACAGCACTGTATTTGTCACGCTGAATCTCATCAGTGACATTTTTATTTTTTTAAAAACTGGTGATTTCGACTCGTTTAAATCATCTTTCGTCCAAAAGCATCAAAAAACAACGTGATGGACTTCAGTATAATTTGAAGACCTGCTTACTTTGGACTCTTTTGATCAGGTTTGTGTCATTCTAGTTTATCTATACGAGCATATGTGTAATGCAATAACAAAGCAGTTTGTCAGCTGATTTTGCTTTATTTTAGGTTTTTGGAGAGGTTTCAAGAGAGCATTACAGGAATTATCTCCAACAAAAAATAAATTGCATTTTCCAGTCAGATGCCAAGTCATTCAAAAATATAAAATAACAGTGTAACAGAACCAAATATATGATATTAATGAATTAAAAATTGCTAAAATGAATTTGTCAGTAGGAGACCTATGTGTATTTTAGCCATGGTTTCAAAAATAATGCCTTTTTAACTTCAAAGTGCAATAAACATAATATATAATAATTTAATTTATATCCAGTGTGACCACCCTTTGCTTTTAAAAGATAAAGCCATTTTTTTGTATTATGACAAAAAAAAAATCCCCATACAGAGACTAAAACCAATGATGAAATACCTCCACTCTGTATTAGTTCATTCACAAAGCCATAAATCTTTATTGTTGTTAAAAAACAACTAAAAGCAACTCTTGGCATTACATCATGAGACGCTAACAGAATAAACAAAGATCAGGCTTATGCAATGTGTGTAATGCATTGCTTGTTTTTTTTAAATACTCGAGTTACATTTTTCACAATAACTTGTTTTAACACCCACTTTGGTTGTTATCACACCATTTAAGGTCCATTAACACGGCAGATATTTGGCTGTAGGTACCGGGCCCCATGTGCTGGAAGACTCCGTTTGTCATTATCGCGCTGTGGAAGGTGCTGCCATGTTGTTTGGTGAGCGATTAGTTTGTGTTAAAATTGAAGGTTAATTAACTCACTGAAGTTACAGCACAGGTGAATTCTAATACCAAGTTGTTCCATCTCTCGTTTCTAAGTGCAGTCTTTTGTTAGCCCCACATCTTCTCCAACCTCGTCCCAACAAGGACCTTGTGCTGTTTGGTCCAGTCACAAACCCAAAGACATTCAGTTTATAACAAGAAACTACAGGTTTGATTTATTACTGATTTTAATAACGGTTAACCGCTAATGAAAGTAGTAAGTGTCTGTGAGGACCCTGGCACTCTGTAGGTCTTCCTGTTCTCCTCTTGACTGCAGGTGGTTAGTGGGTGGGGTTTGGATTCTGGTTTCCATGTGTCTGAGGCATATGTGCCGGCTCCCTCATCGGCATAAAATCAGGCCTTTTGGGACACGTCTCATTCTCCCCCAGGAGTCTGGCTTCCACCTGGATCTCTGATAAATGTTTGGTTTTTTTTTTATTTTAATACACTAGTTTTATGTACGTGGTAACACCCATTGATGAACGCGGTGCTGGGTGAGTGGAGGCGATTCGTCATTGTTCATTGTTGGTTTTAGCCCGTGTACAGGAATAATGGCCGAGCCTTTACTTTTAAAAACAGAACCCGTTCTCCTCGGAGCACTTGTGCAGTGGTTTGAGTTACCGGGCAGGAAGGTACTTCCAAACATGATATATGGATTTTGTTACTTTTATAGGTAACAAAATCTATACACCTTTGTAGTTAATCTTCCTCCTCCTAAAAATTGATTTTCAGCGGGAAGGTCGAGTGTTTGTGTGGGTTGTTGTTTATTCCCATTTTGTGGCAAAATTCTCCACCTTCATTCAGAAAATAAATAAAAACCAAAGACTTTACATCATGGAGATACCAGGTTTTCATGGGCCAACAGTTGTGTGTGTCAGACTGCATTATCTGTGTGTGTGTGTGTGTGTGTGTGTGTGTGTGTGTGTGTGCATGCTGCATGCAGGATGCATCACTAATCTTTATAAGTGGCTATAAATCCAGCTGGCTGTACTGCGGCGCTGGCCAGTGTGCTGCTGCTGCTGCTGCTGCTGCTGCTGCTGGAGCGGGGAGGGTGGGAGGAGGAGGTGGGGGGGTGCTTTGAGAACGTTCAGGGCTCGGTAGGTTTCTAGTGTCCTCCCTGCTTCCTCCCTTCGCATGACACCCCGGCTTGGCTCATGAATATTTATGAGACAAAACTGCTGCAGTTGAGGCCATTCATCTCATCTGGCGAAAATCTGCAGCGCTCCCCAGGAAGTGACCGTGTCTCACACTGTCCTCGGTGTTTCTGGACTCCAGCCAGACGTGGCTGACTCTTTGTCACCTCCAGACCTCAGCAGCGTGGCCCCGTTTGTTTACAGCAGCACTCCAGCACAACTGAATTCAGATAAATTCATTTTCTAAATTAAAGTTGTGTTTAACCAAAAGTATGGGATTGGCCAGACATGGCAACCAAAGCGACTGTTAAATATGTAGACAGGCCTGTCCCTTTTTGTGACATATTACCTCTGCAGAGTGCACCGTTCACTGCTGTGTGTTCATATATTTTTATTTATTTAGGCCAGTCACTGAGCACCAGACTTAACTCTGTCTGCCTACACCAGCAGCCAGTAAGAGCAGAGGTCGAGCTCAGGCCGGACATTAACGGGTCCACCGAGTGTTCCACAGCCGAAGCAATGCAGGACACCTGTAGCCTCGGTGTGTTTTGCGCTGCTGCAAGCCACTTAAGTTGACCACAGCAGAGTCAGAGTCTTTATCTTGGCACACGTACTTGTGGGCAAAATCTGTGGCAGAACTCCAAAAACTCAGGTTGCAGCTGATTATCGATCAGTCTATGTATTTGGTTCTGTGTTTTTTCATAGCGTTGATAAACTGACACTAGATGAATCTGAAAAACTAATGGATTAAAATAAGTGCAGCAGAAAATGTCAGTCATGGACACCATAGCATTACACTACATTACTGACCAACCACACGGTTTTGGTTAGGGACACGGGGTCCGCTGTACCACATTCATATTACACTAAATGTGTAATAGAAATAGCAAAGATCTGCATGTCAGTAATGTGGGAACATTCACACAATCAGGGTGTTTGAATGTTACAAGTGAGGATTCAAATTCTGTGCATTAACAACGTAATGTTCTAATAGATAAGTATGAGTTTAATCAAAGTCAATAATGGTATTAGGCTGATGTGAGGCAGAACTTTTGAGAAGATGATTTTCAACTTGGAAGTTGACATGAACCGCAGAACATCATAACTCCCTATGGGGACACAAAAGCATTTTACAGATTCAATAATGCAGTAGTGCTCCCTGAGACCTTGGCCCTCATAATTAATACTTAAAATGTATGTGTGCATGAAACACAGAGATGGCATATGCCGCAAAATATTCAGATTAGAAAACACAGTACAGACGCACAAATCAATGAAAATCTCTTTAGAAATCACAAATAACTTCAGAATGTGCAGAGGTTACTGAGCGATATTTTGGTAACAACCTCTGCATTCATTCCCCAACTCATTTTTTGGAAATAAGGTTATGCATATTTCACCACTGTTTCAGCATTTGTGTGTTTGTGTGTGTGTGTGTGTGGCATTTCTAAATGGAGCTCAAGGAAACTGACGTATGTGATTTGTCCAAAGCCAAATTTATACTTAAATTATATTTAATTTATGACAAGAACCTATTGAGAAAAAGAAAAACTTTTGATTTGAGCTATGTTTTAACCATATTTTAAAGCAACATGTAATCTATTGATGAACTTATGCAAAGTCTTCTGAACAATTTACAGTTTAAATTGATTATTGACATCCTATTTCTTTCTTAATGTGATGTCGTAAAAAAACACACAAGTGATATACCCACTTATGACAAGAAAGGAGGAAAAGAAAATGGAAAAACAGCTTTCTCTGGCCATCTGCAGCTGCTACAGCTGCCATTATTCAAGCTTGTTTACTGGCAATATTCACACATGCAGCCATCTCCAAGGAAACAAAGCCAGGCAGCAGGAGTACGAATTTTGATTTTGTGATTTGTGTTTTAGGCACTTTAACGCTGCTCAAAAACAAATAAACAAAATTAATTTGATATATCGGTCTGGCCTCGACAAACTAACTGTTTAAGTACTTCTCCATACCAGCGAGTACTGGCTAAAATCCACCACTGGCAAAGGTTAAAGTGAAAACTCTTGTGTTTTCAGGTCATTTCCATAATGATGTCTATTCACACAAATATATATCTAAAAAAGAATCAGCATAATCTTAAATTTTGCTCAGAAAACCAACCGATACCAAGATCTGAGGTCAGTGTTTTCAGATGTAGCCACTGGATAGATTCCAAAATGTATTTTTTGTGGTTTAGTATGGAGAGAGGGCCAAATGAAAAAAAAAGAAAAGATGCATTTTCAGATTGAGTTGGCTCAGTGTGCAACTCCAAGTGGTGGCATTAGGGCCCTGGAGATGTTCCGAATGTGTGTGAGCATCACGCAGTTCAGTATACAAACAGTTTTCATCCTGAGGCATGAAAATGGCACACCTCTCCACAGAAGCCTTTTGTTCTCCGTTTTTTTTATTTTCCGTCAGCTCCCAATTCCTCAGCAGACAGAAAGAAAAACCAACAAAACACACCAAAGCAGCAAGGTAGAAAATCAGAAAAAACAAACCAAAAACCTCTGCAGGGGTATTAATGAGGGGGATTTAAAGGTGAGGGAGACGTGGTGCTTCTTAGGCAGGTAATGCAGGTTCCTATGAATAATGTATAAATGTCAGAGCAGAGCAGCTGATGTTAAATATAGACAGCTCAGAGCTCAAGACATAAATGAAACGCTAATGTTCGGAGCTGAGGCAAATTATCTTTCTGTAAATTACTCACAGGCATGTGTTTTTGTTTAGTTTTTTCATCCAACCGTCTGAATAATGCAGAAACAGGAAAAAAAAAAAGACATCCAGAGACTTAATTAAAATCCACACCGAGGCTTTCAGGCTAAAAATGCCACTAACCCAGTTTGGAAAAGCATTAACCAGTTTGTGGTTTAAAAACACAGATACATTAAATAAAAGAAGGAAGGTTTTATTTGTGTGTGTTTTTTAAAAAATTAAAGCTAAAAAAATGAATGCACTGCTTTTCTCTTTTATGACAAAGTAAAGTCAAGTTCCTGGACGGAAACACGCAGGTTGTGATTCAGCATTGGTGTCGACGTGGAAAAGTCACTGTTATGATGAACCTCAAACACAGAGACCTTTAGAGGAACTCAGTGACAGTGTGTGTAAGGTGATGCTTGTTGGGATGAACCTACTGTAACTTTATTGGTCCCTTCAGGCAACTTTAGGTTCAGTGTCCTGCCCGAAAACACTTGACATATGGACTGGAGTCATTTAAACTGCCAGTCCTGTAATTGGTGGAAAACTGATGGAGCCATACCTCCATCCACGCCATGACTGAGCTCTTTTTTCCATGACTTTACTGGAACTACTTTGTGAAGATACTAAACCCTTTGTATGCCAGTGGTCACACTTTGGGGGGTGGCACCAACTGTGGGGTGAATGGGTTGAGGGTTTTTGGGATTGGAAGTAGCCACACCTGACTTCTTCTACCTTCTGAGTTGATTATTAATTTAGAAATATTTGAATAATGTGGATAATTAACTGATAGAGACACTTCAGTCAATACAAAGTTTGTTAATGGCACAGCTAATTCACTTGGGTTTAAAGTCAATTTATATATTATAAGTGAGTAAAAGTTTTAGAAAAGGTATCAGGCAGGTGGTTCTGTTACTCAAGATCAAACAATAAATTCCTCTAAATTGCCATTCTTGGTTTAAGCCCTGGGTTTTACCTGTAAGGATTGTTTAGTTGTTTAAAAATGATGAAGCAATATGAAAAGAAGACAGCTGCCTTTGAGAGAAAAACAAGCCAAAAAAGAAGAGTAGCAATCATAATCAAGCAAAGTCAATACAGCAATTTAAAATGTTCTGAAAAAGAAAGAAACCACTGGTGTACTGAGCGACAGAGCAAATGATCACAGAATCTTTGTGGGAGCAGTGAAGAACAAAAAATCCTGAACAAAAGTCAGTTACATCAAATTCCACAGAGCAGGACTGCAAATAATCACAGTCCACCATCAGCAGAAAAAAAAACAGGTTGAAATTTACAAAGTACAAACAGGAGCCACAAAAGTTGTGGACCAAAGATTTATGGACTGAGGGAACTAAAATGATAAAAAGGCCTGCTGCTGAGCCAAACCACACACACTTGGACTAGCTGTTCTGTACACACTCTACCATTGCTTGGTAGAAACAATAATCAGCAAATACAGTTGAAAATAGATTTCTTGAAAAACCAAAAGAAAAACATCATTAGCTGCAGTTGCAGTATTTTGTCTTCAAAATCCTTCTCTAATACTTCTCTGCATCCCCTGACCTGTTCCTAGTGCTGCTAAACCCTTTGCATGCAGCAATTATCACCTCTGTCTCCATCGCAATGTAATTCATAGAACATTAAAACTGTAACTGGTGCTACTAATACAAATGAACATGTTTTCTTAGAAGTCTAGTTAACTTCAACTCTTTTTATTATGAGACCCTTGAACTAAAACTGCAAACTGAACTCCTGATGCTCCACATTCTGACAGTTTTGAATGAAACAAGGGTCAAAGAAATGAACTCGAACCTGGAATCCAACAGTGATCGACGTGTATAAATAATGAATCTACCTACAGGCTAACACAGTTAGAGGCAGCCCACCAGGGGGATTTGGTTGGAGTGATAAATCTACAGTATATGAGCATTTTCAAAATGCATCACATGTGTCTCTTTTTCATTCGCACTCAGCTGTGTTTTTCGCTTCAGGTCGCCCACTGACTGATAAATGAAGCTCTGCTGTACTAACTTCCACATGTTTCGTTATGAATTGTACTCTCACATTAGTAAATGACTTTCTGTCGGCCGCCGGAGTGAAAAACCAAATTAAACTGAGCTGAGCAGCAGCTAACACGTTGTCTTCACTCGTCCACATTATTAATCCACTGCTGCTGGCTGTGATTACACACAGACAGTCTTTTTCTTTTGGCCGAGCAATCAACCTCCCAGGCCTCAGCGACCACACTTCATCTGTTACAGCGACACTGCCAAGTCCAGAGCTGCAGTGTAACACATGGCGCGGAGAGTCCAGAGTGTCGACGTCTCGGTCAAAAGCAACATATTTCAAATGTAAAACAACAATCAAGTCACGATCAAGGGGTGACAAATTAAGACAGCTGAATCCCAAATCCAGCAATTCTCAAGACAAGAAAGGATAGGCTCAAATCAAGTTCCAAGTCAGGATCAACAAGTCTCAGGTTTAGATCAACAAGTCCAAAATCCCACATTGGGGGGATCAAAGTCAAAACCAAAGGTCCCACATCTCAACAATCAAAAGTCAAAATCAGTAAGTCCACCAGGTCCCACAGCAAGTCAAACGTCAAGACCAGGAACTCCCAAATCTAGCCAAGATCTTTAATGAAAGTATTTGAGTTTTGAAACCCTAAAAAAGCCCAGAGGCATATGAAATTAACTAACTCATTTGCACTTAAGTAAATTTGTTTGCAAAAGTCGGACTATTAATTACAAGAGAAATTAACACAAGACCTAGGTGATGGTGGATGTTGAAAAACAAACTCAACTTTAAAATATAATTTTACTTTTACTTTTGCTCTCACGATACACATTGTTCTTCAATAAAGTTGTGTTTCGTTGAATTCCTACAATTAAGCAAATTAAGTATTATATCAGCATAAAAACTGGTTATGTTGGATTTAATTAGGACCTGATGATCGGGAAACAAGGCGTCCAATCACAACTTGATAACTGCTTAAAAATATGCTGAAATTTTCCTCTTGGTACATCATTAATACATAAATGGATGGATGGTGGTGTAAATTAACATCTCCTTGGTGTTAAAAGCCTGCTGTGTCTCTAATGGATCATCTCTGACTTTATTATTCAGCTGCGCTTATTAAAGAAAAGGTTTTACAGCTTTGAGCTTTTAGCTTTAATGTGATTCTTGATTAAATTTACCTCCTCCTGCTTCCATTGTTTGTGATTTTTTTTTTTTCTTTCTTTTGCAGCATTAGGAGTTTAGATGCTGCGGTCGGGATGAAAACCTTGGAGAAGCACGAGGACTGTTAATCAAGCACAAGTTAAAATTACAGCTGAGATGTTGTTTTTCAATAAATGCATCTATTCCTCCACAAATGCACACATAAACCAAGGGCAGTGGGTTGGGATCTGATAAAGGCCCGTCAGCCAATAAATTAATACCACTTGGCTAGGGGATAGGGGTCAGCATGAGAAGAAAATCAAACGCTGACCATAATCAACTGGTGTCAGAAGACAAAGTGCATCCAACTTGCAGAACTCACAGAAATTATGTCCTTTTTTAACTCCACAGGATAATGAAATAACTCACCGAGATCACAAACAGCACAGAAACTCTGCTCCTTACCTTTAGTTTTCCAATTTTCCCCTCATTCCCAAGTTTTTTTAATTTAAAATCTCTTTCATTGTTCTTTGTTGATCTTACATTACATATTACATTGCAAATTATTTAAGAAATGATAATATAAATCACAGTGAGAAAATATTCCGGCAACCCCTCCTGGTCTCTGTTGCTGTGTCCCAGTTCAGGAGCTTTTTGATCATCCTTCCCTCTGACCAGCTGTAGCAGGCAATTCCGCAGTCAGATTATTTCACATCTTTGCTTTATGAGACATGGCTCCCATCCCATCTTGCCATCAACAGCTCGTTCAGCCCTATCTTTATGCACCCGCAGAAAACAGCTTGTGGCTCAACTCTTAATTTATTTCAGAAGCATCTTAAAATCCCCACACAGAACCAAACAGGTATCGCTGAGTCGAATAATTGGGAGTTAAAGTTAAAGAAATAAGGTCAGGATTGAATTTTTATTTCATTCATTACTGACTCTAATACTCTCCCTGCTGAATCTATCAGTAATTCTTTGCCTCTGCACAGCTCATATTTTTGTGAAGAACAAAACAAAGATATTTATAAGAACTAGTGCAATTTAGAAATGTTCAGCCCAACTTAATATATCATCTGTTAACAATGCTGAAGTGCATAACTTGTGATTTATACGGTGTCCCCGAGAGCTCACGGCACTGCAAATGTTAAAAAAAGCAACACGGGCAGAGCGTTAAGAAACGCTCTGCAAAAAGCCACAACACAACCATAGTTAACAACTGTCTCAGCAATGTCTGCAGGGGCCATTAAAAACCGGCATTTAGATTTGTAGATGTAGTTTTAGTTGCTGCCGGAGATATTTCCATTGCGTTGTGGCTTGTTGCGGTGCTTTTCTTGATGCTCCACCTGTGTTGTCAAATTGATGAAATCATGCGTCTTTGTGTTTTGTTGATTTGCATTGCTGTGACTTATCAGACTTATCATTAAAAGAGCAAGTTGCATGTCATAACCTCTGTATATTAATACACTACCATCAGCATATAAAATGCATATTAGTTCACGTAGATCAGCCTTCATTTCTTGAGTTAAATCTTCAACATAAAGTTTAGTAAGAGTTTCACTCTCTTTGCAGCCCACAAAGTTTGCCCAAGAGCACATTGTCTGTTCACCACACAAAAGGGAACATGTCCTGTTTACTAATACAAAAAACGAGATTGGATTTTTCCAAGAGCATCACATGTCATAAGAAGAGAACCACATAACATATAAACAATTAACAGACAATAATTAATTAAACTTTGAGAAGATCCCAAGAAACAAATGCCATTTTCCCAAAGCAAGCAAACCAGTTTTCATTCCTAAGGTCATCGTTTGACAGAGCTGAAAAACAATCATCCATCACTTCCTGCATCGATCATGCTGATTGATTCTGCTGGTGGACTGGTAGAGGGCAGATGGCTCTGTGCTGCTGAACTCCATCAGTCTTCAGTCTCATAATCAATATCCTGATATCAGCAGAAAGATGGGAATTATTCAAGGGGCAGTTGTCCCCGCTTGATCACCAGACTCGTCGCCAGCCGATCAGTAACGTACCGTGTTAGTAATCCAAGGACAGGGTCTGTGGTTTTCTGGACTTATTGCAGGGGAGGCATAAAGAATTACACAGGACTGTGAAAGCCGAACAGAGGCAAACAACGACGACACTGATGCCGCACAGGTTTTCAAACAACATTCAGACTGAAGACGGGGCAGCGACAACCTCCTCCTCTGGATATAGACGGAGTCGTAAAACAAACACAGTTCTGATGAGGACGGCACTGTTTGGATGACCCTACCACCTACACACACACGCTCATGTGGAGAAGCTTACAATAGAAAGAGCCAAACTCTGCAAACTGGGGCTGGTAATCCTCAGAGAGAGCAGCACTCAGACAGAGCGAGGATTGTGATTGTCACATTGTGGTGCAGGAGAAACAAAGTCTCAAACCCGGCGTTTTATTAGCGCTGCTGGTGCTTTAAAGGCAGAATGAGACCTCTGTACACCTGAGGCTCCGGGAAACCACGAACAACCGCCATAACAATAAGGTGTTGTAAATACATGAGCAGCAGCTGGGGATAACACACAGCTTTTTTATAGCTTTGCAGGTGCTAAACTATCCCCATACAGCACTTCTTCGGTCCACGCTGAGCCATCTCAACAACTGGTTGATGAATTGCCATTTTGTGCAAATATTCATGGTGCCCAAAGGATGAAACCCACTGTCGTTGTATCTTAGGCCTCGCAGTACAGTATGATTCCAGGTTTCAGACCTACTTGTGGTTCCCAGAGTTTCAACAAGTAGAATAGGAGGCAGAGCCTTTGGCCATCAAGCTCCTTCCCTGTGGAACCAGCTGGTATGTCAGATGTAGGAAACAGACACTCTCTCTACTGTCAAGACCAGGGTTACAACTTTCCTTTTTGATAAAGTTTGCTCATTTTTCTCTCCACTCGCCACAAACCGTTTGTTGCAGATAGAGCAGCTGCCCGCCCTGAACCTGCTTCTCTCCGATGTCCTTTCTCCTCTGCTGCCTTAGTGCTCAAGAGGGATTTGTTGAGTCGTCTCTATAATTGCGTAAATGCTTTGCCTTACTGTGTAAAGTGCTCCGATGTTTTTGGTTGCTGCGGCCTCACACAGTGAAGCAGCTCACCATGGAGGTCGCAGTGATTGTTAATCATTCCCAACACTCAGATGCTCTGTAATTCATTTAGATTTTATTAGTCTTGGTTCAAACTGGTTTCCATCAATCACAGAGTTACGTAGTCAAAGAAGGCACAGCAGATGCTGACTTTCTCAAACTGAGCGATGGGATGAAGTTGCAGTGCTGCAGGAAGACCCTCCACTCATTAGGTTCACTGGCCTCGTGTCAAATTTAATGAGGAATCATGGAGGTTACGGCTTATGGGGAACAATGATGAAAAACAACGATGACGTCTATCTCTGTTGTGCCTCATCAGACATTCTATTCATCCATGTCTGGTCTAAGCAACTACAGACAGTTTCAGATTTTCTGAACATCTCTCAGCTTCATTTATAAAAGGACACATTTGCTCCAAGTCACGTCCTAAAGACAAAGCACTTGTGATGAATTGCAGAAGTCAGACAACATCTGAATAACCATGAAAGCCTTTAGATAAAACTGCTAAACAGGAAAATCCTTTGCAGAAATACAGTTTGTATCACGTGAACCTGTTAGTGTTTGCAGTTGTACAGACGTGTGCAGGAGATGGGGTTGGTTGACATGAGGGGTGGAGGTGAACACAGGTAAACCTGACCTGCGACCTTGTCATGAAAATGTCTGAAACCATCAAAGGGGTCGAGTTAGAACCGGCTTTGTGCTCATACAAAGTTATATTTGAGAAAGACACCCATTTCCAATAAAGGCTCATTTTCATCGGCTGTATTTATATATTAAAAACTGTAACATTATCTACGGCTCATCGCTGTGCCAGTAGCACAATAACTAACACAACAATAAGTTCACAGAGTTTATCCAAAAGACATCTTTATCTCTAAGCCTGTCTGTAAACCAGTTCTCCTCTGTGGAACAGTGGAAAAAAGAAAAAAAGTTAAGACAACACAACTGGCAACCTCTGGCGAATATGCACGTGAGAATCTACCACAGTTGAACGGAACATGAAAGATTTGTGTCGATTTATTTCAGCTGTTTTTGCCAAAGGGTCCGGTGTTTTAAACAGTGGTCTGCTGCTCAAACCTGCAGCCTGCAGGGTTTCATATCACACCAAAGACTGAACCCACTGATTAAGTCTCCGTCAGGTAGGTTAGAGGAACTCATCTGTGAAATGACCTGCTGAGATGGTGGGCAGGAACAGACAGACGTGGGGGGGCTCTGGTTTTAGCAGACACAACATCAGAAAAAATACATATATACCTGCAGGTCAGCGGCTTTCTGCAAAATTTTACAGCAGAGATGGATTAATTCATTTAGTGCAAGCATTTGTATAAAATGTATTGACAGCCAGAGACACACACACACATACAGTCAGTCCAGCAGCTCTAAGAGCCACGTATTTATTTCATAACCAATATCATGAAGCAGAACAACTAACATTAAACGGTTCCTAAATGATGCCTCGGGATCCGTTTCAAAGGACTGAAGCAAGGACTCATTTTATTATCATTTCAAATGAGCTGATTCATTAGTGTAAGAGAATTTTTTAAATCCAACCTGTAAAATGTTTGGATTTGTATTTATTACATGTGTTTATATAAATATGCATATATGGAGTTGTGCCATTTTTATTCATGGACTAAATACTTGCAGCATACAATATTAGGAGAATACAAGTATTCAAGCTGGAGGGAATGAAAGAGAGACAGTACAACAGAAACAGAGCTAATATTTACACTGGATGTAGTGAAAGAGTTTTACACAGACCAGGATGCAGACGCCATGCACGCTGTGCCATGTTGTCGTCTATATTGTAAATATCATGAGTTATTCCTCCTCATACGATATTGTTGTGATCACATGCTTGCAAATGTGCCATTGGCGTGGACTCATCACACAAGGCTACTATGGGCTGCAAGTTGCATCAGAAATCTGAACCAACAAGAGGTGAAAATGTGAACGGAATTAGTCATTTATCACCAAACGCCTATAAGCTGCAACAGCAGCAAACTCCTGTAGTTCAGTTTTCCAGCATCTTTAAATGAAAGTTAATCACTTGGATTATATTGTAATAATGATCAATAAATACAGTTAAAAACATAGAACATTTTATAACGGTCATCACATCATCTATGTTAACCATAGAAAGTCTGCTGGTGTTTTTGGTGAAAGTGACCTCCACCCAACAACAATGTGCAGCAACATAGTCCTGTGTATCACTGGGAAATACAAGAGTTTGCATGTCTTTTTTTTATCTCGTTTATGTAATTGGGCTCTGCAAAACATTAATTAAATTTGGGGTTTAAAACTCATTAAACCGTCATTCTGAACTTTTGGTTAATGAACTAATATTCTTTATATATATATACGTATGCATATGTGTGCGCGTGTGTGTGTATAGATAGATAGGTAGATAGATAGATAATGTAAATATCTAAGTTTAGCCAAGATGACTGTTGTTTTAACTATATTTTAACTTTGATTTAGTTTAATAAATACAATTCTGCAAGTTCACTTCTCTGAATATTAACAGGACAATTGTATCAGTCGACTTCCCAGCATGCATTGTTTGTCCTCAGTGACGCTTCTTTTTTGGGATTAAAACATGATGGAAACCTTCTGTGTTTTTAGGTCGTGTTAAAATGTCTCTTTTCAAAATAAGAAGAAGAATAAAGATTTGTTTTCCATTTAGTTCCTACACCTGGACACTTGGAATTCAACAGTGGGGAAACTGCTTAGTCTCAGGTTTAGTGTTTGTACTGATTTTACTACAAAATGGCTCCAACAGTTGCAGAACTGAGTCTTTGGAAAACATTTCCATACAGTTTTCCGCTAATCTTGTCTAAGAGGCTCTTTACTGACTGCCACGTGAGTGAGCAGCTCAAACCAGACCAGGCCCAGGTAGACTCCTTACTGGGACTCCTGGTCCAACCAGCAGTTTAACTTCACAAAACCAATCAAATATAGTAAAATCAATCAAGTCCTGAACACCCAAAGTCAGTTCAACCTACACAAAGCATCACAGCAGAAGGAAATCCTGAAATATCTGCTAATACCTGCCATCAAACATATTATCAAACCCATAGAAACCTAAAGGCCAGTGAAATCCGGGGGATCAGACCCGATCAGGCCAGTAAACCCCATCACTCCAGAAGAGACAGCAACGAAATCCACCATGATTCATTAACAAATAATCTACTGCATAATTACCCCACAACAATATGCAGCAAAGACAAGCACAACATGGTTAACACACACACACACACACACACACACACACACACACACACAGTCCAATTCAAATGTGCTCAAACACATCAGGAGAGCAGCTCATCTGAAGCCCAGTCAAATCCATGTAAACCCATTAAAACCACCCATGACCAGGCGAGCAGAGAGCAGGTGAAGCCCGGTAAACCCCCACAGAACCACAGTCCTCCCCAGTGGATTCTCCACACTGATACTGGAGGTAAAACAGCATCCGAGTGAAAAACCACCGCTTAAAGCAGCATCCTGCTGAAACCTGCTGAAGCCCGCTGAGATCCGCTTAAACCCCGCAGAAGCCGCTCGAACCCCGCAGCCGACCCGCACAGAGCCCGGGGACGCGAGCTGGGGTCCCCGGGTTCGAGGCGACGAGCTCCCAGGCAACGGAGAGACGCAACAAATGTGTTCATCCTCGTTCGGTCTGCGGCAACCTGAGCAATGACACACACACACACACACACGCACGCACACAGAGGCAGACCCCGCACACACACGCACGCACCACGCATCCACTGGCACTCACCGCGCGCTGTGGAGTGAGCAGCCAGCAGCCAGCAGAGCAGCAGCAGGTTGGGTCCCCCTGTCCTCCTCCTCCTCAGCATCAGCACCTCCCAAACACCAGCGGTACATCCAAGCCAAACCAGCTCCATGCTGCCCTGCTCCAGTCCCGCAAAGCCCGCAAAGAAACCACAGGGACCGCAAATCCTCCGGGCAAACTGCACAGAATCCAAGTGTCAGTTCGACAAGGACCGGGAGGAAAAAAGCCTGCGGGCCGGTGAGTCGGGACAGAGGGGGGATGAAACAAGCTCCCTTCTCCCCCAAAATGACCCTGATTCCCGGTCGGGTTCGGATGCCAAGCAGGGAAAGAACCAGAAACCAGAACAAGAAGCGAAGAGAGAAAATCCGGGTGGACACACACACACACACACACACACACACGTAGTTTCCTCCTTGTGGAAATAAGTTCCAGTAACTATGAAGGCAGAGTCTCCATCACTCCTGCCCGATCCCCGGTCACACAGATGCAGGGAGGGTTCGAATCCACGCTGCCTTCCCGGAGGTCTGCTCCGTCTGTCGGAGAGGACGGATGGAGAGAGGGGAGTGAGAGGAGGGGGGAGAAGGGAGAGAGGAGTGTGTGCGCTCTCTCTCTCTCTCTCTCTCTCTCTCTCTCTCTCTCCAGCTGTATGGGCAGAGAGAGAGAGAGGGGGACATGGTAGAGAGACCTATGTAGAATATGGAGCCATTGATCTAAAGAGGCTGCAGGTAAAGCCCGGAGCCGGATCTCAGGGCAGCCGGGCTGGAGTGAGAGCGGGAGCCCGGCGGAGGACGCGCAGCAGCGCGGAGAGATTAGCTGAACTCTCCTGCCCTCTCTGGTAATATGGGGAACTTTAAGGCTTCCAGCCCAGCTGCTGGATCATTTCAACCACGTCCTCAACATCCAGGAAGGGGAAGGACGCAACTAAATCCATGCACTGAGAACCAGGGGAGTGCAGGAGTCCACCCATGCCTCCACCAGACACACAGACAAGACAGATGGAAGATGGAAAGATGGAACATAGGTCACGTTCTTGACACTTGACCAAAGAATTTAAAGTTTTGACTTTAAATTTTTGTATTCCAAACCGTCTCTGAGTGTATATCACACATCCATGATGTGAAGATTTTTAACATTTATGTTAATAATGACATTGTCATGTTGGCTCATAGTCAACACTGAAATGAACATGAGCATGACACACAGCATCTCGTCAATGGGTAAGTACATTTACATTTACATTTACATTTACATTTACATTTACATTTAGAGACAAGTGGGAGGAGGCGTCACTGAGACGACTGCTGAGCAACTGCTGGCTGCTGGTTTAAATACAGGCAGCGTTTGCACTGATGGAGAGCAGGTGAGCGTGGGTGGAGTGGGGTGGGTCAGCTGGTGGAGGCAGGAAGGGGAGCGTGTGCCTGACTGCGTGTGGATGAGAGTGGAGACCTCTGTTGGCAGGACGAGGGGGAAACAGGGACACAGAGCAGACCGGCTGAATGAAGTGGGAAAAGGAAGTGCACACGTCGAAACTTTTCTCTCATTCTATTTTATTGCCACATGTTTATGAAGTATACACACATATTGCGCGTGCAGTCACACATCAGTGAACATGCTGTCGAGACAAATACAGCTAAGAAAAGGAGCTTGTTAAGTTTGGTGTGGAACATGTCTGGATGTGCATATGGACAGAAGTGTGAAGCTGTCCGCATCCAATCAGTGTGAACTCTGAACGCCTCAGAACTGATAATAGCGAATCACATGTGAGGACGTGGCGCTCAAGAAACCAAAAGCAGCATAAAGTAGTCAAACAAATTAAGATAAAAACATTGCAGAAACCAGCAGATGCTGTGCATTTCAGTCAGCAGAATAATCAACCTAAAAATTAGAAAGATACAAAGGAAATAATCATGCCACGTTATTATAACCATGACATTTATTGTGAGATAAATAAAATGCTCTTTTTAAATTATAGGTTCCTCTCAGTTTAATTTAGTGTTTCATGTCCAGCCTTGCCTCATGATGCAAGATTGATTAGAAAATGTAGTAATGTCCTCAAAATTCTCCTCATAATTTCATACAGAGCTCTCAAATATCATCAGTGGCTCCCAGAATACAGCTGTGTATTGACAAAGATTCCCGGTCCTGATTGTCTTCATACCAAAAGTAAATTGTTTTTTTAGAATCAACAGTTAGATGCAACCAGGTCTACGTGTACCTGTGTCAGCAACGCAGAGGAAAATTTAGGACCAGAACCAGAACCTCAGTAGATTCACCACGAGATGCCAAGAACAAACACCAGGTTGTTATTTTAGTCATGCTACTTCAGGGCTGTGACAAATCAGAAAATATTAGTTTATGGGACATGTCCTTCATTTCAAAGTGGAGCAGGTACCTACTAGCCCATATCTATAATACTGATAACAAGAAGGTTTATGGATAACATGGTAACAGGTTTATGGAACTGTAAATCTGGCTTTTACTGGTGACTTCATTGCTGATGGAAGCAAAAGGCTGTGCTCTGATTCAGCCTGTTAAATGAAATTCCATTAGATAATATTTCGTCATTGAGCAGGACGTAAATGGAAAGCATGTAGCCAAAGGAATCAAAGAACTTTTCAGGGTGAAGAGGTGGAATGTCCTTGATTGGCCAAGTCAGGTTCCTGTTGTCAGTTTCACTCAGGTGAATTCCGCTTGGTGAAGGTCAAGCTAAAGGCAGAGAGAGCAAAACAACCAGCACAAGTAAAGGGTAGATGAAGTCATACAGCCCTTCTTCTTCCTTTCTTTTCAGTTAAAAGTTTGTCGATGTGATCATCTACAATGGAGCCGTTCTTGTTGAGAAGGAGGGGGAATTATCTCATGTTTTTGAATCCAAAAGCTTCGAAAGCCCTTGATATTTCCTTGAAAGTTAGTACAAAAGAAAGTCCTTTAGTTAAAAAAGAGATGAAGTTACCGGACAAGGTAAAAACACTCACTGTGCCTTGAATTTGGGTCCATGTCCCTGTGTGGCTTCTCTTATTTCCCAGTCGTACGCAGCATCTCTTTGACTGAAGCTTTGTCTTCCTTTTCTGGCATGTTTGTGTGGACTTAAATTGCCCAGAAGCAGGACAGCAGGTGACGCTGGCAGGCGAGGGCGTGTTGGTTGAATGGAGTCATCAGCTGCGTTGTGATGCTGGCACGGCTGAGACGCTTTGTGATCCACTTGCTGTGATCTCTCCAATATTACTCTTGGTGTTGCAGCATTTCTTTAACTCTTGACGGTTTGTTCAGCCTATTTCATTGTAGGTGTTTTGCTCTGGATTATGGTCTCAATTACTCCATAGTAATACATAGAAAGGCCTCTGTCTTTCTTTTAAATGTTTTCTAATTGGTCCAAGAGCAAACTCATTAGTTTGTTTTTAGAAATGGAGATGTGGTATTAGTTGAGTGTGAAATGGAAAAATGGAAAAAGTGTTTGTATGTAGACAGTCCGGATCATGTCTTGTACACTAAAGTTGTGCTTAAGGTCTCAGAACCTTGTTGCCTAAACTGAATTTGAAGGCATGGCTCACAGATTTTACCTGTGCAGGGACGATGCTGTTTTCTGACAAACTGTCCAAATGCTCGGAGGCGACT
The DNA here is from genome assembly GCA_033026295.1 of Channa striata. Classification (NCBI taxonomy): domain Eukaryota; kingdom Metazoa; phylum Chordata; class Actinopteri; order Anabantiformes; family Channidae; genus Channa; species Channa striata. The sequence goes on along the minus strand of CM065187.1, from coordinate 5,938,519 downwards.
TAACTTTTCAGTTTATCATACGATTTCAGTTTCATTCAGACTTAGATTTAAAGGCAGCATCACTCCTTGTAATGATCTCGCCTTTCATTCTTTCTGTTTGCAGCCTTTTGTCGGGCACTCGCCCTGTTACGGAAAGCTGATTAGAAACCTGGTTACACTTACACACGGCAGAGAAATCAGTATTCTCCGGCAGAAATCTGTCTGGGGAAATTTGGTTTCCCTAATCTCCAACCCTGATTACTTAAGAAAATGCAGTGATTCTGTCAGTGCTTCAGATAGTTTTGTTGTATTCATTTCTACTCAGCTTAACTTGAGAAAACTCAACTCATAATAACACAACATAATTACACGGCACATGCACATGGATGCACACAGCTACAGTCTCATGTCCTTTTTCCCTGGATGACCAAGAGAAACAGCCTAAGTAACTCATTAAACTAGACCCGTCTCACTCGAGGCTGCACCATTCTGTTCACACTGTTTCGAATCATATCCACTAGGATAGCAAAAACAGATTCCTTCCCTTTGAATTTCCACTTTTCTAAAAACAAAAGAGAAGTCAACATTTAAAGTTGAATGAGCGTTGGATACGGGTAGTTGTAGACAAGCTCGAAAAATTGTCCTTCAACAGTTTCTGCTGTTGTTGTGGGTGATTCTGGAGGGTGGAACACACTTTTGTTATGGAAACGCCCACCCGATGACTCACCTGCTAATTTCAATTATGAACTGCAACCCCGAGCCTCTCTAGACATCACCTGGAGGACACAAATGTCCAAGTCAGTCAGACACTTTGTGTGCCATGTCCTGCCTCCTGTATGCTCCAAACCAGGCGCCACCACTCGGTAAAATGAAGCTGGTTCCCCCGCAAGTATGAAGGCACATGACTCGGACAATCTCCTGTTGTGTGCATGTGTGAAAAAGCAACTCCCAACAATGTCCAGACGTCATATGTGAAAACAAATATTGCATTCAGAGGGGGCGCTGGGCTCTTAGGAAAGCGGTGGATGTAGACAGTAATGGCGGCTGGACACCTGAGCTGACCTGACTCCTTGATGCAATTGCTTAACTTGCCCGTTGTGCCAGCCACTGCAGCTTTACCTGAGTCAGGTTGACCCATGCCCCCAAGTCTCTGCTCTTTCTTGGGCGACAGTGGGATTTACCGTTTTGAAGGTGGACTAGGTCAGATGTGTAATTTTCTGATAAAGCTGGTAACTAAAGGAAGGACTGGTGGAGCTAGATAAGCAGCCTTAATAACAATGTTGGTGGGATTTACACTTTGTTTAGGTGAGAGTAGGATTAAAAAGTAGTATTAAGAGGCAGCTTTAGAGTATGTTAGGTCAGTTTAAAATGATGGTAGGTTGAGGCTAGAGAAAAGTGCTTCCTGTCGTGGGTCCCAGCAGATTTATGACTTCTGATATCCACTGTGGGGCTCAGTCACAGGACAAAGCGTCATTTAACATGAATACAGGGCCTCGGCACGAGTACTCATTGACATTTGGCATGTTTAACTGCGTAATGATAACTGAAATAGTGGCTGTTTTGTGATGACTTTAATAGGAATAGATTTTCTAGTGAGGTGGTGTTGGAATGAAGTGCTTTAATAAGTGTAACTGCATTGATTCCATGCACCATATCAGCAATTTCCATCAGCAGGGGGACTAAAGAATAGTTTGCAGTGTGGGTTTAGGAGGTGGAAGTAAATCAGACTTCACTAAAGGGGCCTCTTAGGTTCCCTCCTTTCTTAAAAACAAGGGCCTGGAAAGGTAAGAGCCACTTAGTCAATGTTATTGTTACATATAAAAAGAACAATGGGAATTCTGATTATTACGACTCCAGTGAATCCGTGCAAAACAACAGAGCCTTTGATTAACCTCTTTAAGCAGGATTCATAATTAGCTTAAAAATACGGGAGATTTAAAGTCTTTAGTTTCTGTTGATGTCTTTTGTATGTGTCTACCATTGGATGATTGGCACAGTGTCTGAGATACACTGCGAAAGGCCAATAGTTGGTAACATTTGGACGGCTTCCCTTTGGCGTTACTATTGGCGCTTCACCTTTTAACGCCACAGAAACGATCACATGCACAAAAGAATTTTTAGAGTTAGAGAAAACTACTTCAGGTTAATGTTACGTTAACCCAACTTTAACAGATTAGGGTCAGGCACAAAAACCTCAGGGTGCGACAACGGCACACACGTGCCAACCATCAGTAGTGAATAGTGAAACAATCATCAATAAAAGCACAAGAGTTGGTCCTAAACCTGGTCTCCCGTGGAAAAGTCCTGTGTCTTGTTCTTGTTGCACCCAAGTCCACGTGTCTATGAGACATTTTCACTATATACTTTACATCATTGATTTAGGCTTCAAATAGTGAAGTAGTTTGTAATCACCTAACCTGAGCATCATCAGACAGGATGTGTAGAAGACATTTTGTCTGTCATTCTTACACATTTCAAAGGCCAGTGTCTGGGTTGGGGGCCAAGCTTTATGGTTAGGATTAGTATGAGTTCAGGGTTATGGTGTTTGGGTTAGGCGTCTAGTTGTGATGTGTTCAGCAACTTTAACAAACCTACATTTTATAAATCCTCCAGCTCATAGAGGACAGAACAAGAACGCAGGTGTTTGCAGTTATTTCACAAGTTGCAGCCTCAATCCCCTTCCTGTTCTGGGGCCATGTAAGTTTTCTACCTGAGACATTCAGGGAAATATTTCAGTTATTGAGATGAGACCATGTCTGAAGCAGGACTAGTTAAATATGTATTACTGTTTATCTGAAAGGCTGTTTTTTTCTTACATCCAAACCACTGCAGCCAGTTACACCTTCATTTGTCTATGACCACGGCAGGTCCACTCGCTGCTAACTTTGAAAGCAAATGCAGAAAACCTGCTTTTTCTGTGTTTTCATCACCAAGATCAGCTCGACAAGTACAACAGTGGAAGGCAATGAGTCCACAGAGTCACTGTGTGTGTGTGTGTGTGTGTGTGTGCTTTTCTGTGCATTCGTGCTCATCTACCGACGGATATTAATGTCAGACAGGAAATTAAAAAGCATTTTGCGAGGACTGTGTGCCTCTCTCTGCATGTGTGAGCACAGCACAGGGGTCTGCGGTGGAAACCTCACAGATAAGAACACACACACGCACACACACACACACACACACACATATTAGATTTGTAGACATTTATGCAGCTTAGTGCTGCTGCTACATTTACAAAAGTGGAGATGTCCACAGGTCCCCACACATGCTCAGGAGACACCATTAGAAAAGACATGACTGTGTGTGTGCGTGTGTTATATAGTGTCCTTAATAGAGGTATAGGAGGTAAGGATGGGAGATAAAAGGAAAAATTATTATCATCATCTCCACCATCACTGTTGTTATTGCTGCCATTAACAGCAACAAAAACAACAATAATAATCATAGAGAGAGGGAGGGAGCTGGTCCCACATCCAGCCCACTGCTGCCGGCAGCAGAAACATCTATTCATAGTCCGCTGTACATAAATCAACGTTTGGAAGCCACGTTCACACTTTGGATGAGGTCATATTATCAGATTCAGATTTTTCTCCGGACTGAAATGAAATACAAACATTTTTAAATTTGATAGATAGATAAATACTGTATAACAAGAAGGAACACTTTACACTCACAGCATGGGCTACACCACTTTAGCTTTTCAACAATAAAAGCTGAGAGAAATGTCCATTCAGACAGAGAAAATAAAGTAAAAAAAAACACAAAAACCGCCACTTTACCGAAGTATATTTAGATTTAAAAATAACAAGCTCAGTGGAACTGAAAACACCAATTAAACGGTATAGAGATTCTTCAAATCAAAAAGAAAAGTGTCCGCTGTGTGTCCTGTTAGTGTTTGACTAATGAGATCTGAATTGACCCATTAAAGGTCACAGCCTGGATTTTTACCGCACATTCAAATCGCAGACAGCAGCAAGTGAACACAAACACGTAATATTTTAACTCACTCTAATTACGGCCCATAATAACCACCATCTCAGTTATTATCTAGACTTTATTAAAGACCAAATCTAATGCACTTGATTTTCTCTGACATGTCAAACTGCCAAAACTCAACGCACGAAAACTTTCCTGTTGAATAAGAGTCCGGTTCTTTTAATGAAAACCTCAACGTGTCCAGATGCAGCAGACTGAAAAGTCTGGATGCAGTGTGACGAGTTACTGACAGAGACACAAGGAAGATTTTACCACAGGTTCCACTGCGCAGTCAGCTGATTACTACTGGCGCTGGCTGCATCATGGGTCAGCTGACTTTTCGTCCATCTGAAGGTGCTCCTGGACTCGTGGATCAGGTGTGATCCCCAAATCCACTCACCACCTGGACTTTATTGTCACTTGAAACTGCATCAGTGATAATTTCTCACACCGGGTCCTGGGTCTTTCCGTGCTCCCACCCACTTTCCCTCCTTAAGTCTTCACATTTCACTTACCTCCAATTACCTTCTGCGCCCGTAACACTGATAGTGACAGCCACAGCACCACACGCTCAACCTGTTTGGATTAAGGCTGCACGATACTGGACAAATCTTTTTTTAGTTTTCATATTACCATATGGAGCACATAGGAATTTTCTCCATGTTACTAGAATAGCTCAATTAAGGGGAAAGAAGTGGTTGTTCTAAAATGACTGAAGCAATGTTTGTCGCTCAGGATGCAACTCACCTACGCTCTGCATGGTCCTTAAACACCTCAGTAGGTGTACACACACATAACAACACTAACACACATTTACTCACGTTCACTTTCTGTAGCTGCAAATAGAAATGTTGCACTGATCATTTATTTAGAAAATGTGTGTCCAAATGAACAGAGATTTGTCGCTGACTGCACCCAAACGCGTTGGGTGTTTGGATGGGGGGAATTAATTATGTAGTTTAACACCATGAAAATACTGTTGATAAAGTAACATATTGCAAATTTATAGCATGTAGCATCAGGGGAGTCTTAATAAACTGGTTAAAAATGATTGTGATTGTTGGTTTGTGCATGTGGAGTTTGCATTTGTGTCAAATAAGACTTAAAATTTCTCTTGACGATTTGTTTTCATTTTGTGCGCAGCAGAAAAAGAATTGTAGTGTGATGTGTTTGAATTCATTTGCCTCACTTGACATTGGACGCCCTGCACTTTGCAATGAGGATGCTGAAATAATATATCATGCAGCTCCAGTGTGGACGGTGTCTGTCTTTGTCTTTCAGACTTCTCCGTCCTTCATCCATTAATCCTTCGCTCACTGACCTGATCACTGACCGTCTGCTTTGGCTGAATACCATAGTCTTATTAGATCCTTGTCACACATTGGGGCTTGAACCAAATAAGCAAAAGCAGAACGAGATAATGTCTTCTAATAGACATAACATTGTCGCAAAATGTCCAAAAAGTTAATAGAAATTACAAACAATATGCAAAAAGAGGACGCAAAATTTACACAGACAAATATAAAATGGCATCAAGCAGATTCAGAATGACAAGGCCGGGGCAATTTCATATTCCCCGTCAGTCAGTTACCGTGAAGTCAAATGTGAACGAGGTGCCCAGATCAGGAGGAAGTGAACGTAATCCACTGAAAATGTGAAAGGTGCTTTAGCAGTGACAATCTGCAAATATTACTTTGGGCTTTTAATTCTTTGATTTCTACCCTGGGCTGACTGCAGTAAAAGCTCCGCTGTGAGGCTGTGAGATTCCTGCTGCAGATTGGGTTGCGGGTCAGACCGGGTCTGATTGGTAGCGTGACACATGCAGGTACTGCAACACATCTAATCTGTTCCTCTGATTTGTTGGTGCACATTTACAGGTTTGTAAATCCGACCTCGTGTAGGACTGTGCCCTCATCGCAGCTCAGGACGTGTAGTTCACTGTCTGTATGTGCACACTGTGAAGTAAAGCCCACACGGCTAATTCTCATCAGCACAGTTTGAAAAAACACAAAGAGCTGCAAACATAATGAGTTCTTTAATAGAGGATAATTAATTGGATCAGCTTCATCCTCATGCTGCACACGCTGCACCGAATCACGGCGTTAGCGAAGAAAATTTTAATTACCATTTTACATCGTCTACACCAAGGAAGGAGGAGAGCAAAAACAAAAAGTGGCTCAAGCTCCGAGATTCTCTCCTCTGACTTTTCTAATCGTGATGTAATTGATGGATTTATTAAGTTTTAATTTTGAAGCAGAAGGTTGAGGTGTGGTTAAACGTTGCTCATTAAGTTACACTTCAGACAGTACTCTAATCATTTTAGTCAGTTTACTGCCTAGGAAAACTCTTAATTACTTCACAAATTATCAGATGGAAATTACTCCACAGAAAACTCCCCCAGATGATGCATTTAATGACATCTGAGAATTGCAGCTCATTTGCTGAAAAATATAACACTGACAAGCTCTCATAATCGAACATCAGAGGCAAACATGGAGATTGTAAAAAGTTTCAGAACATCACCAAAATACTGATTATGTTGTAATTATGTGCTCCTGGTACTCATGTTTCGGCAGTGAGACAAGAGATCATTTTAATTATAAAGGAAAGATGACGCGTCATTTTGTCATCCTGGTGAAATAGGATGATGAAACTGATTTCTTTCAAATCCTGAAGAGCAGGTTTTTAATTATATCTAGGAATGTCATCATGGTTCCTTCTTTATCTCCTTCTGTCTGAAATGCTTCTTTAGTCACAGATTTTTCCTTCAAGATCTCTATCTCACGGTTAAGGTTTAATTACAGAAAACTCATCTTTTATGTTTTTAATAACTTTTATTAATATTTCTGAGAAATCCTGCCATTTGCGTTGCTCACAAGAAATGCCTAAATCACTCATAGCTGTATGTACAACTTTTATTTAACTTATAAAAGTTCTCATGGGACCTGTTAGAGCTTGTAAGCCAAGTCAAAAGAGGCAAAAACTAAATCCTCATATCTCTGCAAACAAGCTACATGATTTGATGCGAACATTAATTTCAGGAGAAGAAAACCTTACGTGTGATTTCATCATTAAAATCAGCGCCTGAGATCTGTAAAGCCACAGAGACGAGTTCTGAGTCGTTTCATAAAAAAAGTTAAAGAGGAAAAACAGGCAGCGTTCAATGAATCGGTCGCCTTTCCAACTGGTGAACGTGGGCTGGTGATATTCTGCTAGTAGCACAGGAAACACTGCACAGGATTCCACTAAATATCATCAACTTCTGCCCGCAAATGTCCTGCAGGAAGTCAAGCTAAATGAAACTGATGCTGTCATCTACAACATTAACACTGCTGCCTCATTTCCAAAATGTTGGGACTTCTTCTTAAATGTGACAAAAGCTAAAATCTGTTTAATATTTTTCAACATTTAAATATCTGATTTAAGTACAAGAAATAAAGGATTTCACTGAACAATTTTTTTTAAGCTTGTTACAATAATTTTTCCAGGACTGTTCAAGCTTTGTGTAACTGTAGTGACCTGGAAATAATATTTTAATGACCCCTGGTGGCCAGTCAGATTCAAGCATTTTCAGCGGGCCAGTCATAATTTGAAGATCATATTTCTCTTTTCCTTGCACGGACAATCTTTCTTTTCTTAAAATGGAAAATGCTTGACTGTTCCGTAAAGGTGAGACATAAAACAGACTCTGCTCTCAGCATGTGACTATAAAAGAATCCGTCAAACCAAACGCACTCGCCTACTGGGAAAATAAAGTATATGAAAAAAGATCAAGTTATCTCACTCGATGACTGTGTTGGATTATCTCGCTGCACCTAGTGTTATCTCTGTAGGATCCTTCAAAGAAAAAACTGAAATCAATCCTGAAGGATGATTTAAGAAGCAATCAGCGGGGATGTGTTGAGTCCAGGGTTTGTGTTCAAACATGTAAAACCCCTCTCAGAGTTGAAACCAGTAACTGGTACCAATTATCGTTATCGTGTTGGCCAGGCTATGGGATAAAATTGGCCCGTTTGAGCCCAGAATCAATACGCTGAGGTGTTTATCAGTTTATTAGCAGCGGGGGTGTGCCAGCGACTCCCCTGATAAGGTTTAATGTAGCTGCAGTCCAAACAGCAGCTAAATGGACTGAACAAGGTGCTGTTTGTGTCTGTCGGCTGGAAGTCGGATCGTATCTGCAAAACAAAGAGCAGCGGAGAGACGGCAAACAGAGAGAGAGGAGAGAAGGTTTTAATCAATGCTGCTCAGCCGGCGATGGGGGGAGGGGGTGGAGAGGTGCAGACAGCAGGACGGTGAGTGGTACAGGAACGAAGAGATGAAAAGCAGGAGCAGAGGCTTCTGCACTGCTGCAGCCCCGATCCACAGTCCAACACGCGAGTCTCTCAACAACGACAACAATATTCGGTAGGAAACACGATGCTGCCGGAATTATGGTCATCGACACGTCACAGAATCTAAGCTGCTTCATGAACCACGTCCCCGCTGCAGAGGCTTTCAAATCCCAAACAGAAAATGAGCCACAGATTATAATGGAAGTTAGTTGATTCAAATTTTGTTTAATGCAAATGTTTTCAAGACAGTGGACTGTAATTTGGATCATCTGGGAATCAACCTTGTGTTAGAAGGAGACTTCAAATCGATCCACTCTGCTCCACCCAGCCATTTAGGTATTAACTGTTGCCAGTTTGGGGGAAATAATTGGTCTCCTCTGATTGATTAGAAGGTCAACATTTGGAACGAAATGTCTTCAAAAGTCCTTCAAGCATAACAACCATGTCCACGTGCTTTGTCTCTACTCTCTCGTATGACCCATAGAAGCACTTGAGAATAGTGGCTTTTGATGGTCCTTTTTGTCTTATACAGTCCAACTGGGGAAACGTAGCAGTTTGGTTGGACTTGGAGACAAAGTCATAGTGATAGAATTCCGCAGTGATCAGACCCTTTAATTTTAGTTTGGCCTTTAGAATCTGTGTGGGATTCGGCTCCTGACTCGAGACACAGCAACGAAGTTCTGTTTTACAGCAGGAAAGTCACAAATCTCTGCACTGCTGCCAGTGCCTCACCAGCAGCGCTCCTCAAGAAGATCATTTGGAGCATCTTTCCAGTTATTATCAAGTAAAAGTTTGAATGTGTTGTAGAAGTATCAGCTAAAGAATATTACTTATAAAATCAAAAAGAAGTAGTTTTGCAGAAAAAAAGTCCCCTATAAACGGTTTTACATAAATGTCTGAAAGCAACATTTAAGGTTAAAGCAGGTCGAGATATAAATGCTAAATGAAATGAACTTCAGAGGCTCTTTTCTATTCACCAGACAAAGTGCTTCACACACATGGACGGTGGCGGTTTTGCCATGTGACTTCTAGGGCTCAGGGTTTTCACAAGGACACTTCAACATGTTAAGTGCTAGGGATCGACCCTGTGACTCTGAATAATGGACAAGCCACTCTTTGACGCCACGATGAGACTAGTTGAAGCCACTTTAATAGTTTTAATGTGGCATAACAGTATCTGTTTGCAGTTCATGTACTGTGTACAGGAGGTTGAAGGTGAAAGACTGAGAAAGTTTGTTGTGGTTTTTGCTGTTTGCTGCCCACACTGATAAAACCGAACAAGAACATGGAGAAACAGAAACTTCTGGGTCCACAGGCGAGAGGGGAGGGGAACAGAGTCCCGTCAAACTGTGCATGTGGTTCCAGGCTGAAAAACCTTGAACGCGCTGTGCAGGTGAGACAAGAACATCCTGTACATGCTCTGTACATTGTGAGGAAAGGGAGCCGAATATAAGTACACGAACCAGGAGGAAGGACCGTGGAGAAGCAAGTCACCTCTGCCGCCTGGATGAGCTGAGATCATGTTAAACACTGTTATTTATTACGATGAACACATGAAGGCACCACCTACACAACTCTACATGCACTGTATGTCCACTCCTACATGCTGTGTGTGTTCACAGGCCCTTCCTCCTCCTCCTCCTCCTCCTCCTCCTCCTCCTCAGTATTCTGGCAGCAGCAGCAGCAGTGGGGAACGCTGCCAGCCCCTATTGATCAGACATTTAGCTGAATGTTCTCATCGAACAGCTGGCTGCTGTGGACGAGATGCACGTGGAGAGACTGGAAATTTGCCTCTCTCTCTCTTTCACACACACACACACACACACACTTAAATCCCAGAGATGAAGATGAGAAGAGGTGGAAAAAAAAGTAAATGAGACTGATATATAAATGCACAAGGACAGACACTGGGGATCATTAATACATACTTAACTACCTTTGGTAATAATATACACTAATTAAAAGGGAATTCACTCATGCACTGTTGTCCCTAAAATATTTGGACATGCAAACTTTAAAGTCAAATAGCGGGCATCACGAGGCCACAGTAATAGCCTGGACTTTTCTGGAAAGCCTTTGATGATGTTGAAACCTGCTGCAGGGCTTTTGCCACAAAGGAATTAGTTTAGTGAGGTCCAGTGCTGATGGTGGCTGATAAGGCAGTCTGTGTCCCCGTTCATCACAAATGTGTTTGCTGGGGTTTGGGCCAAAGCCCCTTCACATAAAACTAAAAGAAAGATTTCCGTGTGGAGCTGGCGCTGCACAAAAGGATCAAGGGATGATGAAACAGAAGGATTTCATCAACCTGCCGAAATAAGGTGAGGATGATCTGTCCAAATACGTCGGGCCACAACGTGTATTCAGTTGTTTTATCATAGTTTTATTTACATCAACCAAATAATTGTTGGCCCCTTTATCGTCCCCTCATTTAGGAAAAACGAAACACTTAACGTGATATTTTTCTCTCTCTGATTTATCAAAACAGATAGGAAATCTATTTTTGTGGTTAGCATATCAATTACACAATCACACATTTTCCTGTCAGACTTTCAGAAGCAGTCAGTGCTTTTCTGTGTTAGTCAGTATGTTTCATCATCTGTGACAACAGTAATTGTTGGCTGCTTGACAGATGATTCAGTGTGTGGTCTGTTTCTGTGCTAAACACATTTGAATACAACTTTGAATATATTCTCCAAATCATGTTTCACAAGCTGTCAGAAACTCTTAAAAGTTAAAACTTCAAAAAAACATGTTTAAGACCGACAAACTCCAATATTATGAGCCGATTGAAACGTACCATTGTGGTTGGAACCACTGTAAAATGGGGAAGACGATGGTAGATTTACACAAGTTAGATCTCCTGGACACGTTTCTATGTAACTGCAGTTTCCAAGGTTACTTTTTTCACTTTTTATGTTACAGCCTTATTGCAAAGGGGATTAAATTCATTATTTTCCTAAAAAGTCTACAAACAATACCCCGTGATGACAAGGTGAAAGAACTTTGTTTGAAAGCCTGCAAACTTATAAAAAAATATTAACAAAAGACAAAAAACACAAAGTATTGACTGCCTTTTCTCTGGTGCATCCTGATTCCACTGATCATCCTTGAGATGTTTCTACAACTTGATTGGAACTGTCCAAGGAACTGCCTGTAGACAGTCAGTCAGAGAGGTCACCAAGAACCCAATGGTCACCCTAAAAGAGCTCCAGCGTTTCTCTGCAGCACTCCACCAATCAGGCCTGTATGGTAGACTGACCAGGCAGAAATCACTGCTCAGCAAAAGGCACATGACAGGCTGCCTGGAGTTTGCCAAAGGGCACCTGAAGGACTCTCACACCATAAAAAACTAAATTCTCCGATCTGAACTCTACACACTGTACAGTATTTCAGGGGCAGGAACTAGGAGACTAGTCAGGATCCAGGGGACAGATGAATGCAGCAATGTACGGTCACGTTGTCATCATGGGGTATCGTTTGTAGAATTTTGAGGAAAGTGATGAATTTACTCTTTTTGGAATAAGGCTGTAACGTCATAAAATGTGAATAAAGTTAAGGGCTGTGAATACTTTGTGTATCCACTATACAAGTTGTTGAGAGGTGGATCCACTTTTAGCCACCAACATCTAGAAGAAGACCTAGACTGTCTGACTTATCTGTGAGCACATTAGTTCAGAGGGTCTGGAACAACTGCTCCAAAAGCAACAAATCAACCCTTTATAGCTGAGCACCTCTACAAAGGAAAATTTAATGGTCAGACGATAGAAATTAGGCGAAGTGGTAAGACATTCAACCCCAAACATGTTGTACTGTTCCTACTCTGACCTACAGTAGCAGTATTATCCCTCCATGAGGCTGTTGGTGAGGTCACAGCATGATAATGATCGTGGTCGCATTCGTATTAGTTGGAGAAAACTATTCATTTGATAAGTAGATCATTGCGAGACTGCACGAAGCTCTGCAGGTAACTGACGTGGAGAGAGACGAGTAGTAAGAAGATAAATCAGTTAGACAGTTGTAGTCAGCGACTGAATTGAGAAGAAACTAATGTCAACATCCTTTCAGATGAGTGTGTATGTGTGTGCGCATGTGGTTGTGACCCACCAGGTCAGATCTATAATGGAAAATCCTCTTCTCCATCTCACTGCTCTGCCTTGTACGCTGTTGCTAACACACACACACACACAGCTGAACCCAGCATGTCCGGTGTGTTCATAGACAACATCTGATGTTTGTTTTATTATTAAAGTGAAGTACAGCAGGACATCTGCTGTTTCATTCACAAAGAGGAAACTATTTATTATTGATCAGATCAGCTGATACCAAATCTCAGCAGTTTGAAAGAAGAAAGTCTTTCCCTTTGATATTTGTCTAATCTTATCTTTACACACACATTCGGTAATGCTATAAATCTAATAATGCTGAATAAGAACAGACGTCCTTTTGCATTTAAATCTGTATCATTAGTTATACATGTACAGTTACTACTGAGTTCAGAACTTTGCATGCATACGTGTTGGGATTGTTACTCAAATGTTGCTCATTACTCTGTTCAAAAGTAATGTTAATTTTCTTTTTACTCCCTGTCTGCTGTGTGTAACTCTACTGGTTTCTTTTTAATCGTACTTTTCTGAAGAGTGTCGAGAGAGTCAATAGTGGAAATGGGCAACATGTTATCATTACAAATGCAGTCACAAGCTTTTTTAGTTCTTTGTAGCTTGTTGTAGCTGCTGTTAAAAAATGTTTTTTTTTTTTAGATGTGTAGCCATTGAAGGTCCAAAGCCATCCTCAGAGACCACAGACGGCTTAGCTTTGTTGGGTCCTCATCAAACGGTACAATTCAACTTTATTTTTGCAGCACCAATTTACAGCATAATCATCTTAAGGCACTTTACATCATAAAGTCAAGACCCTTGAGTAAGTTCTAGGCAACAGTGGAGAGGGAAAAACTCCCTTTAACGGAAGAAACCAGGATCTGGGTCGGCGGCCATCTGCCTTGACCGGTCGAGGTGAGTGGAAAGCGAAAAAAGAGGGAAGAAAACATCAAAAGAAGCAAAAATAGCATAAATGAAGGGGGAGAGGAAAGAGGGGAGAAGCTTGGTCCACCAGCTGTCTAAGTTTATAGCAGCAAACCTAAGAGGTGGTTCAGAGTTACTGAGCCCCCAGATCTGCATTAACAGCTGGATTCACAGGAGAGGAGCTTGACAGCTAAAGGCTCTACCTCCCATTCTACTTTTGGAAATTCTGGGAACCACAACTACCATAAATGAACAAATACAAACTATTGAAATATAACTAAAAACAAAATAGCATAGATGAGATAAATAATAATAGATAAATTAAAATTAAATTAACATTATGTTCACATTACTTTATTTTTGTCGGGACAAATGTTGATGAGAACTCTATTCTACCAAGTCAGCTGTGTGCAGGTGGAGGAACAGTACGTAAGATTCCACTATGAAAACACGTCAGAGCTCTTGAAACAGTTATTAAAACAGCACAACAACGTACATTTTATCCTGCACATGAAAAAAAATGTCTAGAACTGCGAAGGTCTTGGGAACACGAGAGGCAGCTCAAGAAGCTGAAGGCCGCTTGTGAACGAGCCCAGGAGTGGGCGTGAGCAAGCTGTTCCATTCTGCGAAGGATATGTGATTTTACCCAAACACGTCTACCACACACTCAGAGGTATTAAGTGACTTAACTGTGATAAATACCTGTGGTTCAATTTACAGGCAGATTAAAATCCCATGCAGGTGAAGGCAGCAGGCAGACAGATTGTTGAACAACTTCTGAGCAAGTCAGCAAACCTCCATTTAAAAGCTGAGGACTCTCTCATGAATGCAAATGCAGGAAAAGTTCTTACAAACTTCTTACATATGTTTTTTTGTTTGGGCTGCATTGAACAAAAGCCAAGTCAAGTCACTGCAAATGAATAGTTTTGTGTTTGGCTTTAGATTAGAAGTTACATGCTGAAACTACTGTCCAGAATTTGGTAACATGGTTCCTGCAGATGCAAAAGACGCCTACCACAATTGCATATTCCTTATTGACTCTATTTCGTGTGCACTCTTACATTCTGTACTGTGGCCAGGCTACACGGTCGACCACTGAATTCTCTAACCACATCCAGGACCAAAGTAGTAAAGAAACAGGGCATCTATGGAGTAACGTGGACTGCTGCAGACTAGTTACATCTCAGAAGGTAATAAAAAAAAAATTGTATTCCAGTTTCAGTTTACTTTCTGTCTGAATAAAGAAATGAAGGACTATAAAAAAAATTTTATTCACAGATATGTTCAGCTACAACTTTGTTGAATGTGTGGTTGTTTTGTGCAGATCAGATTGATCAGGTGCAGTATCTCGTGTTCTTCCGTGCTATAGTGCCCCCTATTGTCAACGCTCAGACTGCGGCTCTTGCTTTTGTTGGGTTTTTCTGGGCTTTTCTGGAGACTAGCACACTCCATTGTGTGTGAACTTGTGCGAGCCACGTTTGGGGGCCTAAGCACTCCCACAAAATGATTTAAGTCCAACATAATGGTTTTCACAAAGGCTTGACAAGGTGCAAAAAGGCCAAAAAAACTTGACTGATAGATGCACTGTAGCTCTGACAGGAGAAATTGGCCACCATCGCTAAATGTCTGTGGAAGAAGTGTAGGCTTCCTTTAAGACTGGTCAGATCGATCAATCATTAATTCTCTATTATTCTGACAGTGATAATGGGTAAACTGAAGTGGTGAGACGAGACCTGTGTTTGCCTTTGTCTTCAGTTTCAGAGCCAGAAAAGAAGGAGGAAGCCGGGTGGCAGGGTGCGTTCGGTGAACAAGCCTTATCTAATCTCGTTTGATCTGGGTTCATCTGCAGATCAGTGTGGATTAAGCCTTTACATGTGGGCAGATTAGCTCTCACAGCATGTTCAAATGAGCCCCCAGCTGCAGCACAGATACAGTAGATCCGGTAATAAATCCTGCAAGGAACATATGGAGGGGAAAATGAGAGACGTAAAGCGTGGCGAATCGACCTGAAAGCAAATGAAGAGATACGTTGTGTTCCTGCCGTCATTACAGCAAAAGGCAGCAAGACGCCTCACTAATATGAAGATTTAATGGACAGCCTGAGGCTCCACGTGGTCATGGGGTGGAGAGAGAATGGAGAGAACTGAGACAGAGAGAGAGAGAGACTGATAAAGTAAAGGAGAGGGTTGGGACAGAAACTCAATCAAAAAGACAGCGATAGTCAACAGGAGACATTTTGCTGCAGCATTTTGTGACGAACCCACAGAGAATTTCCATCTGACTCTGCAGCTCCCCTCAGCTCTACATCGCACCGTAGCATCTTTAAAGTCATTGTTTTGCTTTTGTGTGTTTGGTGTGTCCTAACCTAAATTTTTCAAAAAGACATCAAATCTATCTAATGTGCTTGTTAGGACGATGCGGTGAGAACAAAGAAAACACACAGTGCATTAAAGGCTGCTCTCCCCGAAGAAGCTGTGATGTAATACTATTGCACAATCATTTTTCACATCTAATCACGTATAACCTGAAGCCCAAAACTCATAATTGACCCAAAGTAAGACCAAAAATTGCAGAAAAATAAATCAGCTGTTATATATGACCAAGTACATCGGTTTAAAGAAACCCAAATGTAAGTATGATCCTTACGCTGTGTACATGCACACACACCTTCAACTGCCTAAAGCAAACACACATGAAATTAAATCAAATCAAATTTACATTCACGTACTTTGTGGAGTTTTGATTGTGTGCGCGTGTCCAAAGTCCATCAGCTTCAATTGTCAGAGCAGTTTTCGGTCCACATCTCACTAAATCTGCACATCCCAACTAAAATTGCCAGAAACAACCATTCACTAATAACTCTACATCACTTTATGCATCGATGATTAATGAAAAAACTAATCTGTAGGCTAAAAGGTTACGAGAGTTTTCAGTAGGAGACTACAAATCTGCACAATCTAGTTAGGAATTTGAGGTGAATTTTTAAAGATGCACAATGTTAATGAAACATGTATTTACAGAATAACAGACGCAGACGTTGGCAAGTTATTATCTAACTGCATCTTGCTCAAATTACTGAAGGACCTGATCTTCCTAATTAAAACGACATCAATAAAAGTGACTGGGAGATTGCGGAACTGATGCGACGTAAGCTCACGGTTTTACTGGAGAGGACCACGTTCGCATTTTCCATCAGCGTTGCAGCTTACAGACGCTGCTATTGTGTCGTCTGTTTCCCCACTGACTCACACAGAGCTGACACACAACTCAAGGCTTCATGAGACTGAGTGTGAAGCAGCAGGTGGACAGAGTGGTCGTGTTCAGTGACGCCCACCTCATGAACATCTGCAACGTTTGCTGCAAACCTGTGGAACCCCCAGGACCCAGGTAAGCTGCACCGGCTTATGTCAGGTCTCTGTAAGACTCACCTCAGCTTCCTCATATCCTGACTTCTGTGGAGATAAGCCCCACCTTGAATTAGCCATTGTCCTGCTGGGGTACAGCTAAAGAACTGACTTATCATCTCACTTTCCATTAACTCCGAATCTTCAGTCCTTATTGACCTGCCCATTGTCCCTTCAGGATGATGATTGTCCAAATTAAATACACCATTGCCACTTTTTTCTGGCACCTCACCAACCAACGTACTGTACACAACCAAGTCAGTTTCTGACCCTGGGACTAAGTACATGGAGTTTTATACATTACTGAATCTCATCCTCGCTCTTTTCTTGCTGTAGGTGGATGAACTGACATTTTTCTCTTTGTTGCCCACAAAGAACACAAGTAACTTGCTAGTAAGCACAGTAAAATATAATCAGGTTGTCAGTCAGTCACTCAGGACAAAATGTCAAATCAATTTTATTTATGTTGCCTTAAACCACAAACAGCTTTTTACCAATAAAAACAAAACACTTTTTCAAAGCAGAGCAGACACAGATGCAAAGAGCATTTTATTATCTTTAATAAGAAGCAAAACCATTAAAAACTAATTGTCTTTTTAGAATATTGTCCTGGCCAAGAAGCTATAGACAAACACTGCAAAATACAAAGCCTCCATTGACAGAGTGCAGTCAGTGCTGACATGGTCTGTGTTAAAAAAGCCGTGATTCTTCATATGTCACGTGTTTGCAATGATGGAGACGCTGAGGTGACACAGGCCGAATATACAGTAACTAAAACGCTGTAAAAGCTGCGGTGGTACGAAGTGATACTTTCTGTTTTAATGAGTTCGCTGTTAGACGCTCATTGTCTTTTCACTATTCTTGCATATCTGAGTGCTGGCGTTGGTATGTTCACTGCTGTAAACTGTCGATAAAGAAATGAATTCTATAAAAACAAAACTTGTTCTCAGTCAGATAAAAATAAATGGAAAACAGCAGTAGCTTCACACTGCGTAGCCACTGGGCTCACAGTCAGATAACTAATGTACCCATTGAATTTCAATGAGTCCCCTCTGAGGAGAAATATCCTGAATAACTCAGCTTCACTGACAGCCCAAATCCATTTTATTGCACAGATTCACTTCCTACCAATCACATATGATTTGTCCTGTGATGTTCGAGGTCTTGTTAAAAAGAAATATACATCTACAATGGAGCATCCCTCCAATAACAGAGGACATCATCATTTTTTGGACTCTCTGGAGACTTTTTGAGAAAGTATGGAACATAAAGAGCTATAAATAGCCGGTCGGTTTAAAAGTTAACTCATATCGCAACATGAACTTGGATACTTCTCCTTCATTCAGGTGTCATTATAACGATAATACATTTTACTGATACAGCACACGGAGAAACACGGAGATAAACGATGAAGAACGGACATAAAGCAAAAACAGGCGACTGAAAAAGAACAAACATGGTAAAAGAGAAAAGTGTAAGAGGTACTCACATGAAAGTGCCAGCGACAGAGTGGAACATTAGTTAAAAGCAGCTTTAAAAAGGTGAATTTTGAGAGCTTTTTTTTTTTTAAAACTGGGGAGCGTGACTGGGAAACAATGGTGGACGCACATAGACTACATCTGCTTGTTAAGTGTCAGGGAACGTGCAACGTCCGGGGCCAAACTCCCTCAGACCTGTCCCGCTCTTGGATGTATGATGAGAGCTCTCCTCAATACGTCCATGCCCTTCAAATATTCTCATCCTCTTTTGGTGAGGCGTCACTCAAAGCGAATAAAGGACTCTGTGTTTTTTTTTTATTCCAGTTGTTAGTGGAGCAGTTGTGCGTGGTGGTACAATGAAGGACCGTATCCCTGCAGGCGTCACTGAAAAGAGCATTTGTGAGGTTGAGGTGTTTAGGGGAGTTGGTACGAAGCTACGCCGTTGTCAGCTTCTGAAGATAATTTGCCACATTCAGGCTGACGTATTTCTTTCTAACTGTAGACGACTGCTGCGACTCCAAACGCAATCGAAGAAGAAAAACTAAAGCTTATAATCATTAAAAGCTGTAGTTTTTCTTCTTTGGTTTTTTCTTCTTCATTCTTTTACAATATAATAATTCAGGAGGTTAGTAAAATATACAAACACCAATGACTTTCTTTGAAGAATTCCACTTCGGATTTATACTATATCAAAGTATCAAAAACAGCACCGGTGATTAATGTGTTTGTAACTGTGCCTAAAGGCCTCAGAAATATGCTGAATCCAGTCTAGGACAGCCTTCTTCCATCTGCACAATATTGCCATTCTGTGTCGAATCATTTGCATGCTGTTACTTCAAACTGAACTCCCTGCTGTTGGAATGTCCCAATAAAGCTGAGACTGTCAAAGACTGGACAGTTCACACAGAAAGACTGTGATTCCTTGTCTCTGACGGTCTGGAAAGATGTAAAGGACAGCATGAACTATAGAGTCTACAGAGAGACATAAAGGTAAAAAAAAAAAAAACTTGCTACATTCAGGTACTGTACTTGTCCCTCAAAACTGGTCATAAATATTAAACATGTTTATCTTAGGACAGCACACACTAAATGATTCTCTCTGCGGAAAGTCAGCACCAGCTCAGAGGGTCATAATCTTTACAAACAGTAACACAGGATTGACATCATTTCTTTCAATCGTATTCCGAATGTTTGATCTTGTTTTGAAATCAAAGTGAAACTAGTATTTTTCTCTTTACTGTCAAAAGTTACAAATTAGAAAGAAAATTGCATCCCCTTTATGAAATAAAATATATTCACATATTTATATGAATCTGCTACTTCTCTTTCGGCTTTTCCCATCAGGGGTCGCCACAGCGAATCATCCTTTTCCACTTCACTCTATCCTGGGCATCTTCCTCTCTGACACCAACATATTTATACGAAGATTTACCTCAAAAGTAAAACTCGGGTGTCTGTTTAATTCTCACATTCTGAATAAGTGGATTTGGTCAAACCATGTACAAGTAGGTTATTAACCCGCTAGTTGCTCAGTTGTTGCTAATTTTATGTATTTATGAAGATGGTTTATCTTCTCTTTATCCATGAGTATAATGTTTTGTTAATAACCAGTCATGACAAGCACGAGACGCATCGTCAAGTGGAGCAGCTAACTAGGTGATATTCACAAAGTATTTTGGTATTATGACTTTTGCGATAATGACTGTCTTCTCAGTTTGCCAGCATTCGAATTTGGAGATCTGTTGATGAGCTGCAGTGGATTTTAAACTTTTCAGCTCTTTCAAAGTGTTTGCACTCGGTTCAAAAAGAATATCGACTATGTCTGAGTATATGAGAAGAGGCAGTGCATCAGAGTCAGTAATTCAATCTTGTGCTGCCAAGTCATACGGGTCCTCCTGATTACTCGCTCTCATTTTCTCCCAACAGGGCTGTTTGGCAGGTGGATTTAATGTATGCCTTTAGAGTTTCTCCTTTCTCTCCTCCCTCCTGTGTCATTTTCAACATTTTTAGCAAACTCAAAAACTTCCAGAAATGTGTAAACAAAGAACAAAAATTAACTTTGACCATTAACACGGCATTTCAAAGTGAAAGTTACTGTTGTAAAGGCACAGTCTTCTACAACATATGAATATTTTATGTATTCAGTGAAAATCAACACATGCCCCACAGCTGCATCCTCAACAACCCTGCCACATCTGTCACTTGATCCGTCCTACACGTAGTCTGGCGATTGATGTAAGTTTCTGCGGAGACAGGTAGCCGTCCAGAAACACGTAGTGCATTAAAGCCTGCTGCTACTTCTAAACTGCTACTTCTTTTCTGTGCAGACTGACCTGTGATGTTTACATCAGAGAAAGCAAAAGGCTTGTCGTTTGTTCCCATTTGCCTTTTTACTAAACATTTTTTTATCCCTTTGTGTTCCACATCTTTTAGCATTCAGTGTGATTTGATGTAAAGCTGTTACAAAGCATTGTCAGCCATTGCACAGCATGGGACCTTCCATGTCCAGCTCTAAACAACATGAAATAAGTCCATTAAAACGGTGATCCTAGACGTTGTCCAATTGCAGTTTCATTGCTGTGTAGGCACATAACTGGCGGGTTTATGTAGGAAAACATGTAATTCTGTTTTTACACAGGGTTTGAGGCTATCAGCTCAACACATAAGGCCATTTCAAAAGGAACTGAAGCAGGCAGGCATTTGTCCAATTCTCTCCACGAGAGCTGAGGCCTGAAGAGGCATCGCACACAAGAGAAGTAGACGCCAGGAGAATAAACCAGACGTTCTCCACTGAGGCATCCAAAGTCTGTTCTCAGTGGCCGGGAAAGACAATGAGAGCAGACCCACTAACACTGGAGACTGAACCATAGCGAAAAAGAACGAGGCGTCACATAACGCTCAGTGGCTACCAGACCCGAGAGCAGACCCCAGCACCCTCCCTGAGGAACGTCCAGTAAACATCAGAATGGCAGACATCCAAGAGGGCGTCTCGAGTATGGAATGTTGGATGACACCAGGGCCTAAAATGATCCACACCCACAGGTTGTGCAAGTGTTTAAGGGAATGAGGATGGGAAACACAGAGGGTAACAGACCACACAAGAGTAAAAGCAGACTGGATTTAAAATGTTGGCCAG
This sequence comes from Channa striata, assembly GCA_033026295.1. Taxonomy (NCBI): domain Eukaryota; kingdom Metazoa; phylum Chordata; class Actinopteri; order Anabantiformes; family Channidae; genus Channa; species Channa striata. The sequence continues at coordinate 5,917,198 of CM065187.1, read as the reverse complement.
AGCGAAGTGAGATAAATGACGGAATCAGTCACTTATTGGCTGATTTGCTTCAGGCATGTCGACAGAGGTTTAACAAATGTAGCAAAGCTTTTAAATAACTAACGTTATAATATTTTCTCTACTGTTGGCTCGTGTGCACGGTGGCGTTTCACATTTTGACTACAATCTGTAAAATGACATGAGCACAGTGCTAAATGAAAACTACAAATACACCATTTTCACAGTGGTGTCTGAGAAGTGTGTGACGTTTTCCATGTTGAACACAGATCAGCTTTGGATCATGAGCCGTAATTTCTTCTATATCTTGGCTTCACTCTGTGCTGCCACTGCCAAGTAAACTCTTGACACTCACTTGTGAGGAATCTTGCCTCTGAAATGTGATGAACATTCAGTCTGAAAGTATCGTCAGAGTTCTGCTCCCTGACAGCTCTCAGTGAAAATCTCTTCAGATCAGGTCTGGGGCGTTTTGTTGGGAAAAGCTTTTGTTTTGTGTGTGATGTATTGATCCAGACAGTAGCTCTTCGTCCCGTGTCCATCAGTCCATCAGGAGAATGTGTCAGAACGTTCAATATTCATTCTGTAATAACACAGATTCAATACTCGGCTGGTTATTATTTGGTGTCAGTGTTTTTGTTTGCCAGATACTGTTTAATTTGTGTGTGTGTGTGTGTGTGTGCGTGTTTGTGTGTGTGCGTGTGTGCATACACACTGATTTACTGCATTGATTTGTACACAGAACCTGCTGCTCAGGAGTAACTTTCTAATGATCACACCTAGTTTTCCCTTCATAAGGAGTGTTGCTCTAGAATTTTCTGAGTCATTTGTTGTGTCTTTGTGTTACGGTAAGTGTGTGTGTGTCTTGTGTGCGGTGTGTGTGTACACGTCTTTATTTAACCGTGTGTACAACTTCTATTTCAATACAGCCGTGCAGACAACTGTGTTGACTGGCCCCTTCGAGTCGGGATAGTGAACACCTTTCCGTGCATGTCAACACAACCAGAAAGACAAGAGTGTGCGTGCGGTGTTACTTGTTGGCTTACATAAATTCTCTGTCATCTCTCTCCGTCTATCTTCGTCTGTCTCCGTGGAGACAAGGCTCCTTCATTTGTGTTATTAATGGCGCTGAGACTCTACTGGTGACTACTGATTTGACTCACAGGGACACGCGTGCAAACACTTCCAAAAACACTATGTAGGTGGCTGATCATCCGAAAAACACAATGTGATTAGGCGGAAGATGATTAGATGAGGGAGAGAGGTTATATTATAAAGACCAATGAAAACGAGATCATACAAAATAGACGGACTCAAAATAGATCAAACGAGGGTAGTCGAAGACTGACAAGGGCTGAAAAGAAAATGGCAACGATGAACCGATATAATGATGGATGAAATCATGTGAGATAATGAGCAAAACATTAGTTGATAGCAGTAGCTTGCAGTCACGTGATTTATGACGCATGAAATTCAGACAGAGAGCAGAAGGTGGAAAAGCAGAATGGAGAAAGTGGAGGTTTAGGAGTAGATGTACTGTGGTGGTTTAGATGCCGGAGCCAGGAGATTTAGACACACACCCAGGTCTCCAGACGTGGTTCAACTCAAGAAAACACACGTAAATGTATTGAAGTTTAGATGTTCAGTACGGAGTTACTGCAAAAATGATCAGATTGAGCGACTTTTCTTTTATTGTCCTATGAAGGAACCGAACATCAAAAATTCAACGCTGCAGTCCCTTTCATTTACCTAACACAGGTCACTCACCCTCAAAGATCTGGTGACACACTATGGACTTGCAGTAAGACCTCAATTTATACTGGCCTTTCTTTTGTGGAACTGTTGACATCATGTCGAGCACAGTGGCTTCTTTGCCTGTATTATTTGGCCAGTTTGATGCATTCCAATGGGTTGCTATACACTTGTGACATAACCTGTAGCTTCCAGGTCCAATTCTCTCATCTTAAAAAATGATAGAAGGCTAAAATGAGTGAGACGACATCAAATGAGGGGAGTTTGATGCTGGAATGGAATAAAATGAGTGAATAAATACAGCCGAAGATCAGGTTAGATCTCATGAACACAAGAGGAGTTAAAAACTATGAGACCCCAGTCAAGTCATGTGACAAGTTTGTGGAGGACCAGGAGGAGGACAGACGGGCGAAACAAAGGGAAGACCCAGTCACTCTTTTAGAAAGACCTGCCGACACACACAGTTATCCATTAACGACCTGCCCGGCATTGTCGCTCTAACTGCCAATCCCATCGACTTTTTCCACCTCTGAACCCAGTTTGCCAATTGACGAGTTCCGAGTCCTGGTTCATAAAGAGAGCTGCAAACACTGCCACCGTTCAGTTCTTCAGAGACTTTTTTTTGTTGCTGTCCTGCAACAGAAAATACTGTTTTGGCCCAAAAGAAATTATCTGCATTGACTGTGGTGATAAAAAAAGTTGACTGTAAATCTATTAAGAGAACAACTTACAACAAACAAGGTCATATTTGGCTCTATTATGAATTATTGACCCATGAAAGAGTTGAGTTTTATTTTTTGGTCTGGAGTGTGTGGACAGAGCCCAAACTGAAAACGCTAGTGCATGTGTGCAGTGGGTTGCACAACGAATTCAGCCGGGCCAGCATGAGTGACTCTGGAATCAAACTCCCTTCAAATCATCGGGGAGGTCAGCAGCATGCATGCTGGGGTTTCATAAAGTGTGTGTGAATGCTGCCTCCTGATTGGCTGGCGAGTGCCTTAGGGTCTCGTGGTGCCAAGGCCATTGACAAACCCGAAAACAGCTGACTACAATTTGATGTTACTTTTAAATTAGACAAGACTGAAGATGTAAAGAGTGCATCAGCTCACTGTATATACACGTCTCCACTTGGGACCTTCTCACTTCATTCTTGCCGTGACTTAACTGACGTCCAGTAAATAATAAAAGTCTTGTTTAATGCGTGTAATGCTTGCAATAAATGACCAGACCATTATAATGGAAGCAACTCAAGTGTTACCTCAGTGGATCAGTAAGTAGCTTAATCTCGTTATTTTCTCCTGTGGGTTAAACACCAGGAATTTGTGGGACTGACAGATGTAAGACCATCTGTGGCCGTTGCATTTGGCAGAAAAAAAACGTCTTTCCTCGTGTGTTTTTTCATGCTGCATGTACAATATCCTGCTCCTTCAAACGCGCTCTGATGCAACTAACAAACTGTTTGAAAGTGCGACAGCTCCCTATAAACACCTTTGTTTCCGAACAACAGTGCTGTGTTTTACGGGGATTCTATCGCTCCGTGGGCGCAGTCGTCCCATTTGGGATAATTAGGTCATGAAGTTGAATGGGCTGTGTGCTGTCGAAAAATATGAAGCTGAAACCCGGAAAGTGAACAAAGCGACAGATTCTCATTGAGTGCTTTTGGTATTCTGTTCATTGTTGCACTCTTTGTTTTTTGGTGCTCACTTCTACGTCTCGTTCTCCCTCTGGGATGAATGTAGCAGCTGAATGTTTGGCGAGCAGAAAAACCCTCCTTTTTACAAGGCCTGTTCGTGGCTGCGTTTTTCTACCACGCTGCCGTGTGGAACAGGTGTAAAGGAACAGTGTGGGACCCATTGTGAACACGGCATTATGGCAACGGTGGAGGTGGTAAAATGGAACGTTTGCTTGGCATCTGTGTCAAACTGGAGAAGCTTCTCGTGGGATTTACCATTTCATTTTCCCTCCAATGTACCATGTAGTTCAATGTTCCTCACATGAATCCAAATTTAGAGAATCGATTCATTAACACTTGCACAACCACTTTGCTTAAACTAGCCACGAGATGTGGCTAGTTCAAATTTTCTTGATTTTTGCACACAAATTTACATGAGTTACCTGAGTTCAGCATTTTGCTCTTTAACACTGGTTTGGGTTTTTAAGTCACTACGTTGTGGTGCAGTTTGTGTCTTATAACAAAAAGGGATTCAAAATTACGCTACTTTACCACAATTGACCCGAAACTGATCGATCTGTAGAGTTCTAGAGGGAGAACACACCTGAGCCATTTCTTCAACATACAAAAATAAAAAGCAAAATGTATGAAAATGTGTTTCTGCCAAGTTGTGTCATGTAACCTGGGAAATTCAGACCCCCATTCTCGCGGGGGCTGAGTGAATTCAGTTTGACGGCCATTTTCCATCTCTGCAGATAGTGACAGCTTCATGCTCACCACTGGCTCATGGGTAACTGGCAAAGAAGGACTGGCTACACATCTAGTTACTAACAGTCATACTCATGTTTCTCAAGAAAAAAATGTAAATGTTTCATATTTGTGACAACAATGAGGGTTAAATATAGTAAACTGAACAGTACCTGAAGCTACTACCGTCTTTTCCGGACTATAAGCCGCTACTTTTTTCAGACGTTTTGAACCATGCGGCTTTTACAGAGATGCGGCTTTTCTATGAATTTTTCTGCAGCCCTCAGATGGGCGCTGTAGATGGAAGTCAGTGCAAACAAAAAAGCGCCAGTTTTTATTCTTAGCGCATGCAACCCAAGACGCACAACAGCAAACATCAGCACTTTTACTGCCGTGTTACAGGCACCATTCAGGTTCAGGTGTATGAATAAACACTTATGGTACAAAATCTTTCTATGTAAATATCTTATTTCTCAGCCTGGATATTGGCGGCTTATAGTCCGATGCGGTTTATATGTGACAAAATATATATTTCTTTTAAATTTTAGCGGGTGCGGCTTAAATTTAGGTGCGCTCTATAGTCCAGAATTTACGGTAGTTAACTTTTATTATGTTTTTTAACCTTTATATTCCTCCATAAGTCCACATTGTCGGTGCTCCTCCATCGAGGATCTCACCCTAAATCTGTACTTTGCCCCCCTGCCCCCTTTTTCTTTTGTCTCTTTACAGTGAAAGTTGCATGAATGTATTGTTTCTCCAAAACTACAGTTGCTGGTGTTGGTGGTTAATTATTGCAGAGACAGTCATGGCAGGTGTGGTCTTTCCTCCCATACTAAACAAGACAATGTGGAGTCAGACCTGCTGGATTTATTGTAAAAAGGTAAAAAAAAATCAGTCTCCCTTTGCTCACTGCCCCATCAGGCCACCGTATGAAAACCCCTCACTTACCACCACTCCCCTGACAGACTCTTAGCATGGACACTCCAGTCAGTTCTCAGCTTCAGCTTCTTACCAGCTGATCGGCACACTCTGGGATACTGGCAGCCGTCTTACGTCCACCTTACTGTCCAGGATTGTGCAAATATACACTTCACAACAGCCGGCACAGTTTAGTTTGTACACACTAAATCGAACTGTCACATTCCTGAGAACTACTTTGCGTAAACAAATGTTGATAATTGCTCTGTTAATGATGCTCTATGTCAAGTGCTATAATTAAAAACAGATGTGCTCAGTTTAATCCCCCCAACACACACACAAACACACGCAAAAAAAAAAAAAATGGCATGTTAGCGTGTCTCAGCTTCGAGCATAAACAAGGCCGGTCCAGGGCCAAAAGGCATTGCATTTGCAAAGTGGAAATTTGACCTAAGAGTGGCATTAGAGGAAAGTTCAGGCTTTAGTGGGCAGCACATTGCAGAAACTCCACAAAGAAAGGGTTCATTAAGGCTTTGGCAAAGGTCAAAACGTGTGTGTGTGTGTGTGTGCGGGGAGTGTGAGCTGTCAAAACGAGGAGCAGACAGGAAGCAGAGCCTCTGAGGACCAAGACGGCAACGCTGGAGAAAGTGATGCCGCTGGACGGTTCGACCATCAAACTTGTTAAGGAGCTGATCGATTCAGAGGCCGGAGGCTCATTACCTTGTCTGCTCAATACAGAGACAAGCTCTGACATTTACTGTTCGGACTCTGCAGGAAATTACCTCAGTACCCACGGACACTCATCCAAACATGGCTTTTTTCTAACAGAAAGGGAAAACATCTATTTTTTGCTTTTTATCATTAGCCATTATGCCTCCTCTGTCATTTTAGTGCAGAGCTGAGCTTTTCTTTTTCAAAGTAATAAAACTAGGAGTAATAAAATTAACAACGCAAAGTTGTTAAACTCTTCATTTTAATTTTAAGGGATTTACAGAATTCTAAAAGTGTGTTTGTGCGGATAAAAACTCCACTAGAAAGGTTAAGATATGCTTCAGTGGCGTGAAACAAGGCTGATGGGATTAAACAATATTTGACTCGTACTAATTTAGACTGTTTCTTAAACCACACTGCTGTCATGTTTCAGCCCCTCATCGCCACGACCTTTTTCCCCCGACATCCTGTATCTGCTCAATAGTTAACGCTGCCAACTTCACCACCAGTCACTGGCCCTGACTGTTTTCACCTGTTCCCCCCGTCTGTCTACACCTGGCCTTCACCACAGCTCCCTGCAGTACCACAGTGAGCTTTCAAGCCATTCCTGCACTGAAACTTGGACCCTGGTACTCCGCTTGCCTGTTCCCCAGCGAACCTGTCTGCTGATCAACAACCGATCTGCTAACCCGTCTACTGGAACCGGCCTGCTCGTCTGGTAACCTGTCTCCTCGTACTGGCTAAGCCTGCAGCGCTGCCTCCTGTCTCCCTGAGCACCGATTGCTGCAGAACACAGCCTCGGCCTCGGTCGTAAGTCCCAGTTACCGGTGACTTCTGTGGGATTGCTTATTCTGGCCCTGGGACCCCTGACTGTTCGTTTGAGGACTCCTGTTAAAAGCAGTAGCCTCCCGAGTAGGTGTTCAGGGACTTTGGACTTTGGTTTTCGAACTTTGAACTGTTTGAGAGCTTCTCCCACTGCTACCTACCAGAGTTCTCCGGCTTCCAGAACTTATCCACTGGATCCCAGTGTACTTACTTGCAACCTGCCACTCCTCTCTGGTACAACACTATTACTTTCCCAATTGTCATTCAGTGCTGTTGTTCATAAACATCATCCATAAATTTCCTCAACCGTCCTCCTGTGTCCTATTTAAGGGTCCATAAAACAAAACCCTGACAACTCCTGAGCTGTAAACAGGGAACAGTGTTTCCCCAAACAAGTGAAATTCCAGAAATTATGGCTCATTTTCTTAAAGCTGTTAACACAAACTGAAGAGACTGAACTACTTTGTCATAACTCAATAATTTTTTCCCCCCTCAGCCAACAAACACAAAGCTACTATGGAAAACACACATAGCTACTATAGGCTTGTCTTACAGAGCATCAAGTAAATGTGACACTACCAACAAAAGTGTTCATGTAATTTGGCTCCATGTTACTTTTTCAAATACAGGTTTATGGAAAACTTCATTTTTCTTTTTAACAGACATCAGAAGGTAAATTTACCAGTTAACTGTAAGTGTTCTGATTTTGGTCAAGCCAGATGAGCTCATCCACGTCATCTGTGATGATGTTCATGGATAATCAGTGGGGGGAAAACATACCTGGCATTTATCTGCTGGGACGTCATTATGCGTCGTCCGCTTCCTGGAGCGGCGGCACACGCTCCTGGGATCTGCATTCGTGTACTTTCTGCCGCAAAGAACAGTCTCACCTGTATAAGTCACTTGAGGCCTCTTTATGCTCGAACACATGATTGAAGTGTTCTTCCAACAGAGTTTGCTCAGGTGCAACGTGACTGAGAATAATTGGTAATCAGGGTGATGATTTTTGAAGGTCAGTGTTTGCAGAGTTGCATCATTAACAGTGTGTTGATGATGCAACTCTGGTTTAGAAAAATTATTTTCAGAATTGTCTCAAATTGTTCCCATTATTTTAACCCATTCCATTCTCACTGCCCAAAATCACACATTCTTACACTGACAAAGCACTCAACATGGAACAATAGCAGATTTTGTGCGCATGCATAGAAGTCAGCCTCACCATCATGGATCCCACTGTGTAACATGGAACCAGTTTAACATCATTTTTTACGCACCACCTTCATCAGAAACTGTCAAACATCACTTTTCGTAATGTTATTCTGGACAACCATACCAAGAAAAACTGCTAACTTGCCACCAAATTAACACCACAAAAATTATGTTGCCTCTATATAGACAGAATATTTGGGATATTAAGACAAAACCAACTTGTTTTCACCACTTTAGCTTCACATCTTATAATTTTAGGCCATTAATCCTTGTAAATATCTAGAATAGCGTTGGCAGCCATGGTTAATGTTAGCCATTTGTAACTGCTAATGTACCATTGATTCTAGCAAACTTTTTCCACATCTTAAATACAACACAATCACAGCACAGTCACCACGATAACCTCTAGGTTATACTGTTATTATCTGTTATTAAAACATATTTGGACAATTATAACATATTTGGACTTGTCACTGACTGTGCCCTGATGGCCCTCTGTCGCTGACACTAAACTCACTAATTTTACAGTGATGAACAATATGAGGTCAGTATAAAACACAGGCCTGGCTGATGTATGAAATAAAAACGTTTAATATGTAATAAAAGGGCATACCACCGTCTTTCCAGAGCAGAAAAATTGTGTTTTTTGAGATGAAGCGGAGGTGGGCGGTGCTGGTAATTGTCCGAGTAAATTCAGACACAGGAACTGTTCATCGGCTTTGACGCTTCGCAGTTTACACCGGTGAATCCAACTCGAGATAACATCACCAACACTACTCTTCCTGGAATAACTTTCAAAGAGTCAACAGACTGGATATTTATTTTTTATGAACTGTTGAAATACTGTAAAAAGAGATTTGCTTGATTCATTCCTGTGGTCTTCCTGCATTCATTCGTCTTTGACATGCAGGACCTACAATGAGCATCCAGACTGGTCGAATTCAGACACTTAACAATTATTTTGTAATGCATTGCATCAGATCTCATTATGTTTTTCTATATTGTTTAAACCAAACACTGTAAATGCTACTGTAAAATACAGACTAAATGAAACTTATAAGTGGAAATATCCAAAAATCTGAATAATAACGTACAATTTTCTGAATGTTAAATTTTCTCATCTTTGTACCAGATTTGCCTAAAGCAACACAGAGGAGAATCTTTCATGGATGACAAGGACTGAGCATTAGAATTTTTCACAGTTGGTTGCACATAAATACATAAAGCAACGTTGTGTGTTTTCCTTCGGTTTGACACAGTTAATACAACAATACAATAAGTCATTGCATGACATTTGTGTTGGACAGAAGTAAAACCTGTAAAAGAAGTGAACACTGCTGTAAATTACACAGTGCCGGAGCTAAACCAGGCTTCAGCTGTGTTAAAGGCATTAGAGCTAAATGCCTCTTGCATTAACCCAGACTCCACTTGGTTCAAAATCAGACGTCTGAAGTTAAAGCATAAACCCGATTGTAGTGCAGTTATTCCGGTGGCTGTGACTGCTCTGCCTCCTCCTCCGCAGTCACCCCGTCTTAGATGGCTTAAGAAGGCATTTAAATAATGGAGTTTAGCCACACTTCACTGGGTTCCTCCAGAACCCAGAAGAGTTAAATCAGGCTGCTGTGGTTCGAGGAGACAACAGGGGAAAGGTACATAGACATGAAAATCCCGCCATTTGATTTTCGCTGTCGATCATTCCCTCTGCAGATAGTATTTCTGTGTGCAGCGGGAACAAAGACGTGAGCCTGAAGGTCGGCATCTGACATGACAGTTGCTTGAGAGTGACGGCTCGACCTCATTGGCCCAAAGTCTGGAAGTGACGGGGAGGAGGAGGAGGGGGAGGATGCTAAAAAGGCAAGTGGGGGGAATCGAATGCTCTGCTTCATCAGCATCTGTCAAAACACCTGCTCATCAAATACTGAGCAGACTAAGAGACGTAGTATTGACTTCAAAAGGGACAAGGGTGGGGGAGGGCAGGCGGGCGCATAAGGACTGGGGGAGGGAGAAAAACCGGCTGCGATATCCTGCAAGTGTTTCTCTTACATTGTTTTCGTCTGTTTACTCATACACGAAGGTTTCTGCGGGGACTAAAATTGAAAAATCAAATTCTAAAGAAAATGTTTGTAATCTGCACAAATTAGGGCCACACGTCGACCACTACAATCAATAACATAATGTGCTCTGCGCTGTAATAGCCAATAAAAGTCACAAATACAAATGCATTAAATTACTTAGCTGCATGAATCGATTGAAATATCTGAATATCCAACGCTTTAAAAAATAAACTTGTAAACACGTTTACATTTTTACAGCAAACATAATGAATAAATTATGTTCCGGCACAAACTCTTGTGTGAATTGTACAGAACTTTATTAAAAGGAAGGGAGCAGACAGGAGGTGGTTAGGCGCTGTGTTCTCGTTCTCCATGTGTCTAGAAGTGCTGCCTTGTCCAGTTCCTTTGCATTACACATAAGTGATCGACTCTCTGAGCTTTCAATATTACAAAGCCAGATGCTTCAGCATTTGAAGCCTCAAGCTATGACGTAGTACAGGCAGAAGTTTTCACAGAGGCTGGGGCTCATCTCAAGTGTGAGACCCAATGATGATAATGATGATAATGTAACACAACGTGACACTCGTAGTGACTGTAGAAAGGAAGTACCTGTGTGCTGCTGTCACTGTTTGTGGCGTTTTGTTTTAATGTCATTTATCTTGTAACTTAACCCTTAAGAGCATAAATATCATTTTTCTTCTCATTTTGATTCAATCAAATCACTTTTAAATTAAACATTGTGATTATTGTCAATCCAGGCTGTTGTCGAGATGAATTACAAGTCAGTGTACCCTCAAAATAATGTTCAAGTGGTAATTTTAATATAAAAAATTAACATATTAAGACTGACAGTAGACATTAAATCAGTTCACTCTGCTCCTTCCAGCCCTCGGTCTCCTTGCTCTGCTAGACTCTGTGCAGAGCTTCAGGTAGTTGCTATGAAAATACAATAACTGAGATTGCTCCAAAACTTACAAATGAGGCAGAAACAATTTGAATTATTCGACAGCTGAGAAATTTGATCTTATTAAAAACTTTTAAAATCAAACATCTCTGCACTGGAGTTTGAAGAGCCGTAACATTGACATTAACACCAAAATCAACACAGAGAGACACTTTGAGCTACGTAAGTTTGATCTCATGAGTCATGACCCATGATGCAATTGCATCATTGTGTACATATGTGAACTATTGTTGTTTTTCTTTTTTCTTTTTTCTTTTAGATTGCATATGCTGTATGCTGTTGATATTTTTTTTCATACTCTGCACATTCTCTGCTGCTGTAACAAGGGTTTATCTCATCTCTCTTATCTTATCTTATCTTACATGTATAATCGTGTAAATCCTAGCGTGATACGAGCAGGCGCTGAAGAGCGTTGCTGCTACTCTACAGGTGATACAACATAATACATTAAGCATAATTCATTACTTCAGATACCAATATAACAAAGTTTTAGTCGTTATATCGGATGTAACTGGATTCAGAGAGTTATTTTTTTTTCCTTTTGTGCAACAATTAGCCTGCAGCAGTGAACATTTAGCCGTTTAGTCCTGTGGTCATGGAAGAGCACCTTGAGTGGCCTGTTTCACCACCTTGTGCTCCACATTTCAGGTTGACCTTGTTCCCCTGGGACTGCTGATCTGAGACAGCTGCGCAGTTGTGCACTTGTGTAAAACATGTTTGGGGCCACAACCTGCTTCCGAGCACGACAATACTTTGACATTACGAACATGTCGCAAAGAATTTAGAAGGACCAACAGATGTGAGATCATGACAAAAAAATCAATCACATTCATCAGATTACCTCTAAACTAATCAAAGAACAGGCTGTTGATGGTTTTTTGGATTGTGCACCAATAGTGACCTGACTTGTTTCTGGACAGTCCAGTGAGTGCAGCGAGGAGCCACTGGAGCCATGCAAAGACCGGCAAAACATTTCTGACAGTGCAACTCCTCGTCCTACTGAAGCAACATTTACCTGGGATGAATTGTAAAATGATGCCGATGATGCTGCCGCAGTGATGACATTATCTGTCCATGCACATTGGTTTTTACATCGCTCTCCTTGTTATCATCAATCCTTTGAACCTACAGCTTTCCTGTCTCCTCTTCTGTTGTTGGAGTGAACGAGGCCCAGAGGAGCTCTATCAATTAGCAGCCTGTGTTCAGCCCTCTGCAGCCGTCCTGCTATGACAGGAGTGATCAATCTGCAGTCTGCACACGCACACACACACATTTATGTCTTACTATACTTGTGAGCACATTGATTGACATAAAGCATGGCCTAGCTCCTTCTGTTAACCTCCACAACTGAATGTCTAAACCCAAAACCGTAACTGAATCCTGAAAAGGCTCTTGGAATTTAAGTTTATGGGCCAAAACGTCCCCACAACACCAAAATGTCATTGCAAGAATGGTATAGAAACAAAATTTGTCCACAGAAGGTAATAAAAACACATTGGTGCAGGTTACCCATGCTGTGTGCAATAATTCCCCAACACCATCATAGGTGTCCGTGATTTCCAAGAAGAATTTAAGTTTTACCCTTTTTAATTTTTGTTTCTGTTATTATTTTATCTTATTTTATTGCACCTTGTGAAACACTTCGGTATTTTAACTGTGAAAAGTGCTACATCAATAAAGCTTACTTACTACTAATACTACTACTTATTTTGTCAGAAGATGATTTTTCCGCTTCACTTTAGTTCATTTTAAAGGAGCTCAGGCTCAGAGCAAGCAGTGGTGTTTCTGTATCTTGTTTATATATGGTTGTTTTTTTTTTTTACATTGTATCTGCAGATACTAACTAAAAATGGTTTTCACGAGTGTTCCTGATGCCCTCAGCAGCAAGTGTTTCTGTTGTAGTGAAGGTGTTTCTACCAAAATCAATAATGTTTCTATTAACATGAACAATGTCCCCACCAACGGTGAAGGTCTCTCCACCAACAAGGAAACAACTTCTATCAACAGACACAATGTTTCTGCAAACGGAGATGATATTTGCACCATAACTATAATGTTTCTATCAACAACAATGACCGGGTAGATGTTTGTACAGTATCAAATGACAAGAATGTTTTTATCATTAAATTCTTTATTAAAATCTGCATTTGTATCAACCAATCAAAGCGGTGTTTTCAGTGCCGGGAAAAACAGGCACATTCTGTATTCAAGACTCTTCAAGGTCTTAAATTGACACACTTCACAGCATTTTCCACCAGTTGCAAACTGTCTGGATCACGACAAGACATACGAGTTACAAAATACTCGTAAACATCAGCGTGTTTTCTATCTTCATCAGTTGTTTAATCACCTCATTCTGTTTTGTCAAGGAGCAGATAAGTGAAAGTGCTGGTCTCTCTGCGTGTTTCTCTAAATAATCCTTTTAAGCTGATGAGATGCTCTCAAGTCCTGATGAAAACATCTGAAAATTACCTGCAAAACTCATTTCGAGGGCACTTGTCCTGTGATTACAGAGCGCCGAGTGAAATACGTGAGGGCTGCATTCGTGAAATGCATCGATACACTGTGAGCTGAGCGAGGCATTGGAGAAACAAGCAGCTGTTTATCTGCCGGATTGTGTTAAAGTGTTGCTATAGTTTCGCTCTGCAGGAGGACAAATGAGTTTTCTCTGCGGCTGCAGACAATCCGGTAGTAGGCTAAAACTTGAAGATGCCTAAGGCGTAGATGGTTTCGTCAGATTTCTCTCCGTTTCTTTGGGGCCTCATCATAATAAGTGGTCGGCATGTAATGTGGTGAACTTTGTGTTTCGTGAAGGGTGCTGGGCTCACAAACATTAAGAATGATAATGTAGTCAGCAATTCTAGCTTACTCCAGACTAAGAGAGTATTAATGTTTTTAACACCGCTCCCCAAACTGTAAGAAACTAGTGATGGACTATGTTTTAGACGGCCTGCAAGAGCTTTGTATTACTGTAGTATTGCAGAGCAAGTGAACCAGTGAAAACACCTAATAATCGTGGAAACTGCACATATTATCACTAGTGAAAAATAAATCCCCACGTTTAAAATACAATTGTTTAGTCATTTTTCGTTATTTCAACATAAGTATCTGCAAATATGTTTGGTCCACTTGTCTTTTTGGCGATGTTTTGTTTGCACTTGAAGTAAAATTTGACTTACAGCATAATAGTCCTGTGCCGGACATGTGTGACAATTTGAAATTCAAATAGAAGATTTCGCCCCCACCTCAAATGGATCTTGGTGGGAGAGACAAAGTCAGAAATGGATGAGTGGTCACAGAGATAGATTATGGGGAGAAGACAAATGAAGGAGGGAAGGAGACGGTGAAGATGGAAGGAAGAAATAATGGATGGAGGGAAGGAAATGACAGGAATCCTTCCGTGTCACTTAACCAGAAGTAAGAATTAAACTGAATTAATGTTGATTGATTTTTTCCTGTCCATTATCTTTTTTCTCTCCTTTTTTTAGAACAAATAAACAGTAATCAGTTAAAATATTAAACCCCCTCCTGATTTTCCTTCTTTTTTTTTTTTTTTTTAGTAGGTGGCTCATCTTAAAGTGTTTGTTGAAATGAAAACTACCAACATCTCTGCTCTTTTAGTGTAATTAATATTTGGTTTGCAGCAAATGTTACAGGATGCTGCATATGTAAAATAATGCGACTGTAAGTGCGTTGTGGCAGAATTCAGACGAGCCTCAGTGCTCCTCTGGGTTTTCACCACCGTGTCATCTCACTATTTCTACTCTTTGTACTCTCTCTTTTAAAGATTGTGCTCATTGTGTTTTATGTTCGTTAATGTTGGTGGCAAATTCTAAAGCAGGGCTGACAGACAGAGACAGACAGACAGTCATTCACTATGAACAACCCAAAGCAAAGTATTAACTCAAAGTGGCAGACGAAAATCCTCTTCTATATTGGTACAGAGCTCATACAATCCACCAGGAAAAACTAATCAAACCAGTCACTGGTTCCAGGGTTGTCGGAGGCAGACTTGGATCCATGAACCAGAGGTTGAACAAACAAAACACATAGACAAAACTGCGCAGACAGACGGAGGCTCGGAAAATCGGATCTCTCAGGGATCTCAGGAAAGAGCTCGGAAGAAAACTGGGCCAGGTCAGAGGGCAGCAGGTAACCGGGGCATTTAACGGGGGGGTAACAGGCGAAACGACTAACGGGATGAAGGTGGAGACGCGAGGAGAGATAGTGGTAACCAGGGCAACCAAGATTGGCGTCACAGCCTTGGCAGTTTTGTCTGTTTGTCTCCCTGCAGTTGCTTGGATTCATTTTGTGGGTGTTTTGACTCTGTGTCGTCGTTCTAGGAATCGTTGTCATCGTTTTGAGTCTATTTGTAGATGTTCTGAATCACTTTGTAAATTGTTCAAATGAAATAAATAATTTGGGGTCTTGTACTTATTTAACCTTTTGTTGTAATCTTGTATTTCTGTGGGCCTCCTACATTTTGGATCATTTTGCAAATGCCTGTGGTGTTTTGTGTAATTTAAATGATTTATATGGCTTTAAATAAGACAGTGTTACTTCGTGCACAGACTCCCTGCTCATGGGCCCCCGGACGCCTCGGGCCCCGGGCCATTGAATAATCTATGAGACAAACAACTTCTCTTTTTTATGTTCAAGGCATTTACACTTGATGCAGATGTCAGATGTTAGATTATGTTACTAAGTGATTCACAAGTTTAAAAGTCTAGATGTTGTGTTATGCTATAGTTAAGATTCCAGATTTCAAGCACAGACATTAACAGTTGGCCAGTGTGTATTTGAGGACAAAGACTGCAAAACGACGGGAAAATCAATGATTTAAAAGTCATGTGTCCATCACATAGAAAGCTTGTTACGTCACACATGAGAGTGTAACACACACACACACACACACACACACACAGAAAAAACAAACCTATTCACATGGAAAGAAGGAATTATGTTCATTTATATATTTCATTATTTGTAATTTGGGTGAACTGACCCCATCACGCATCTTGAGTGTGTGTGTGTGTGTGTGTGTGTGTGTTGTTGCAGATCGCTGAGTATTGCTTTAATGTTTCTGCAGCAGCTGTTCTGACCTCTGTTCGCTGGAGCCCCACACCCACACTGTCTGTAATTACATTTCTAACTTGGAACAGATTAACACTCAGACGTTGTGCCCTGGAGAACAGCGCTGCCTCCCTTGAAGCTGCTAAGTTACTTTTAATCATCTTTACATTTGTCAAGAACAGCAATTATGATGGAGGGAAGATTATTAATTTAGAGGTAGTTAACACGGATTCACCTCCTACTGGGAGGACTGGGACGGGAGGAAGAGGAACTTTTATGAGAGGGAAGAAGATAATAGGAGATACGAGAAACGGGAAAAGAAGGAATCCAACGCGTGAGGTGAACACGGGGAGAACGAGTAAAGGTATTAACAGGCTGTTCACACACACACATTCGAACAGCTGCGACTGTGGCAGCTGCTATTAGTTGTGAATGAGACGGAGCTACACTACAGGGAAAAGCTAAGAAAGGCTCCATTTTTCCTTTGGTTTGAAGCACTTTGGAGCAGCTGAAGGGAAAGAAAACCAGGAGGGAATCAAAAAGCACGATCATTTGTCTGCGGGTCAAAGCACATCTACATCTTCCTGAATTTCCTCTTCACCACGCACCTTTGGTAAACTGACCACTAGTGTTTTCAGCATCTTTCCTCCCAACTCTGAAGGATTGTAATTATGTTAGTTTGTTCCATTATTTACGAGCCACCAACAGTTTTTTAGACAGGTCTGTTCGAACCCTTAATTAAAAGCTGAGTCTCGACCGCTCTCACATCGTGAGTGTTTCACTTCAAGTTCCACGTGGTGGTGCACAGAGGCCAAAAGCCAAGCAGAAAACTTGCCAAACCCAGTTTACAACATGCCAATTTGTCTGTCGGCTCTGTGGCGTGATAAGTGGCCTCTGAGCCCTTTAAAAAGTAAAATGTAAATTATGAAAGTCATATCCTGTGAATTTGACCAAATGTGCAGCACTTGAGTCAACGCCAGTGAGGTTTTAGCCTACACACAGAAATGTCCTTGAGTTTGAATTTAGAAGTTCTAATGTGGATAAATGAGTTGGCATCCAAAACGTGCACACGTGTTCATGAACAGACAATTCA
Organism: Channa striata; assembly: GCA_033026295.1. Lineage (NCBI taxonomy): Eukaryota > Metazoa > Chordata > Actinopteri > Anabantiformes > Channidae > Channa > Channa striata. The sequence continues at coordinate 5,900,186 of CM065187.1, read as the reverse complement.
GGTGTTTGGCAGGTTGGTAGTTCAAAAGCGAGTATCCACCACTGTTGGTCAAAGAAACACTTATAAAACGAACACACAGTTACAGTAAATTACACCTGATATCGAGTAAAATTCCCTCTGGAAATTGGCCAGATCGTTGTGCAAAAGTGACACGGCACAGAGCAGATGAATATGAGAAAAGATAAGAATTGTTTTCTGTTTCATTCAGGACTTTGGTCATCATTAAAACTATGCATTTGTGATGCAATTGAATGTCTGTTTGGCAATTATTTGTTGCCATGGAGGCAACATGAATTATTTCAGGAAGACTGACATGTCACAGTCGTGTGCAGGTGAGGCGCCCCGTTGAAATGTTGTGATTCCTGGTTTGTCCGTGGGTTTCCATTGCATCCTTTGCTGGTCGTAACGAGCCAACTCAGGGTTAGCTGTGTGCTTTGCTGTCACCAGCCGATCGATTTGACGACCCCTGACAATCCATGTCCCCACACTTCACAGAGATACCGGAGCTGAAGTCTTTTGGCTGGATTTATTCTGATTAACATCACATTTTTGAATTATACTGTAACAATACTGCAAAAAAGTTTTCAAATGGGCTTCAGTGGAAGCGTTGGTAGTTTTTTACACGTTTCTCGCCTTCCTTTGGTCTTTTACCTCGGCTAATGTGGAACAGGAAGCTTGCTCACCTGTGCGGTAATGACATGTTCCAGCATCTAATTTCCAGTGAAGCAGTAATGAGCACGCACACCACTGTAGTTTATGTTGACTCAATCCTACATATACCATCCTGCTGGAAATACTTATTAGACGACCATCTGTGCTCTAATAGTCCCCAGTAAAAGCATTTATTCTCCCCTATTTAACCATTTACATCTTCAGTAGAAAATAGTGGGGGACACACTGCTGGCTTTGGCCTTCTCATGAGAAAATTTACACTTCATGTCCACTATAAAATTCCAATGTTCATGTGTGCATCCCCTCAATATATCAGATGAAAGGTTAATTCCAGAGTCAGACTGGGGTCTCGTACATGAAAAACCTGCCACCTCATCAGAAACAAGCATTTTGTGCAGTGTAACTGTTACACATGAAGGGGGTCAGTGTGTGAAAGTCAGAGACTCACAGATGGTGGGCTAGTCAGCAAGAACAAGATCTACGCGCACACACACACACACACACACACACACCAGCTGTCTCTCTGTCAGTGTCAGTCACACTAATAGTGTGCTGTCAGGGCGTCCGAGCATTAGACGGAGAGAGAAGGAGGCAGAAGAAAGACCGAGAGGAGGAAAAGGAGTGAGAGGGGAAGTGAATGACTGAGGTGTCACTCTGGTGTTTACGTGATTGATTTTTCCCAACAGACCATCTCACACACACACACACACACACACACACACACACAGCGTGGGTACCTGGTCCTCGGTGTGCTCAGATCAGTGTGCCACGATGCTGACTATCTCAACCTTTCTGCTGAAGTTTAATGGAGACAAATCTGATCCCACTGACTGAACTCTCGTGCGCCACCTCCCCCCGTACACAAATCACACGCCGTGCACGTGCCCGTTTCTTGCTGATGCCCCATGAATTTATTTATGCTTTAATATGATCGTTTGGTATTTCTTTAAAGGGTCGGTTCTGAAAAACATTTCATTTCATGGCGGTATCAATCACGGCACATAGTATGAGGTTGTATTTGGCACGGAGGTAGTTTTTCATTGTCATGAATGGTAATAGTCATTAATAAAAATTATTGGACTCGCATTCAGCCGGAGCGCTCACGTGTTTCGGCTGCCCTTGGAAGTGGAACTCGCAGTCACAGCTGTGAAGGTGAGCGGCTGTGGCTGCGGCGGAAGGTGTTTTGTAGGCAGAAAGTGACTCGTTGCAGCGCCGGATCTCGGTTTGTCACCCTCAACACTCGAGGCCTCGCAGGTTAACAAAAGGAAGATTTGACAGATTACAACACATGGACAGATGGCACACACACACACACACACACACACACACACACACACACAGGTTGGGGTTTGCGACTGGTAGTCCACATTACAGGTGCACGGATGCAGGATACACAACTGTTTAACATGTTGGCTGTCGCGAGCTTGTGTTGTCATTATAATATAATTCAGTGTAGAGTCACAGCTTGTTGTGCAGTAAATACAGCAACTAGCAAAAATGTTGGGATGCCACGTAAAATGTGTCGGTCATGATGTAATATTGTCATAGAGGACAGTGGTCAGCATGGCCAGTCTACACAGCAGCGTAGAAAGACGTCCCAAATCCTCTTAAACAGAATCACTGTGGCTGAAATATACAAACTCACCCTTCACATAAGTCCTGAAGTATTGGACACCTCGGATGGATCAGCTCATCACAACATCCGTGCAGCTTTATTACTCAATTACACCAACAACCGAAGCTAGAACACCCTAACGTGTTTATCCACAAAAACTTATATAAGCGCCATAAAACACAATCACAATTGTTATCACTACAAATATACAATTGAATATATAACTTTAATACAGCACATCAATAAATGCACATGCAAAAAAAAATCTATATCCCGCGTCTGATGATCATAAACTCTGACTGACAGCTGATCCAGCTGAGCCGCCATCATCGCAAACAGGCGTCGCTGCATTTGAAGATGTAGGGGAAAAAAATGTCTCATGTCTCTAACGGCACATTTCCTCGGTTCCTCTCTCCTTGCTTCCTTTTCTTGCATCTCTTCACGCGTCTTTAGTGGGAGGAACAAAGACGCAAGGTAAAGATGCAAATGAGGGAAAGGATGGTGCTTATGAGAGACTTGGGATCCACTCACTGTGTGCAGAGATGGTAGAAGTATTGACCTAAATATTTCTACACGGCAAGTACCACTTTAATTTTTTTCTCCATTAAAAGTGGAGACACAGTGAATTTTAAACAATACTGAGTATGGTAATTATAGCAAAATGTACAATAATTCTATAAAAGGGTGAAAGGTCACTGTTGGTAAAGACAGTGTTGATTTTAACCACTTTATATTCTGACCGCTAGTTAACCCATGATACTTGAGCATTTTAGTTCATAATATTTTTAGAAAAGACATATTTAACGTTAATGTTGATCCGTGTACATCTGCTTTGTGGAAGGTTTTTATTCATTTCTCCATGTGACTGAAGGTACCGTGACCTTTGTCGTTGTTTATTCATGTGCTGACCCGGGTCATCAATCACGAGGACGCTGCCGATAAAGGTGCAGAGATGACTGATGGCTGTGGACACGCGAAAGGAAACGCTTTGGCTTGATGCCCCCAGACGAGCATCACTTCATCAGCACCTGCCACATAGTTAGAATGAAAAGACACTGAAAAGACTTTATTGTGTTTTCAATCACATTTGTAATTGACGGTGTAAATTGTCACATTTTCCACTGGCTCCTTTTCCTGTGTTGGACATTGTCATGACAGGGTTCAGCAAAATGCACAGAGAGATTTTGGAGGCACAGCTACTTGTCAAAAACAGGCTGCTGGCGTGTCTTCTGAGACACATCTGAGACACAACAACACCTGTCCGTGTTATTTATGTCACCTGAACACTACCCAGGGCCTCCTTACGGTACAACGGAAAGTAATAAGTAACCTAAACTAACAGAGGATCTGAGAATTATCGATTTCTATAACATGTCCCAAACAAAACTCTGGAGTAGTTTGGTGTGGCCTAGATCTGACCTAGACCAGGCCCAAAACAGCATGTTTTAGCAAACAGGTAGTTGACAAGTCTTTCTTTATAAAACTCTGCTCCGGCCACAGGTCCTCTCCACCCGTGACGCAGACACAGCCACGGACGGCCTCTGCAGGATACGTTCATCCTGTTGGGACAATCTCGGCCCCACGTCTTCCAGACCTGCTCGTCCCTTAGCTTGGGTCAACTGTGGCACAATTCCAAGACTCTCTCACTCCCGATATTCAAAAAACTGCTGAAAACTGAACTCTTCTGCATCTTTCAATGAGCTTAAAATAAAAACTTTCCTTTCTGCTCTTTCTTTCTTCTGACGGCACTTGACTTTAAAGTTTTCTCGTTGACGTCGCTTTTTGCATGTCTTCTCTTGCAAGTGGCTTTGGATAAAAGCTCATGCCAAATGAATAAATGTAACTGTAAATTTCAAGAACAAAAATGATGCTCAGTGCGATGGTCCCTTATTGTGATTGTCTGTTCTGCTAGTGTTTTTCTGTTGGTCAGTATATTTAGTGTCTAATGCAACCCTCCTATCTCATTCCAACATAGAGGCTGATGTGACCTGTCAAACGAGAGAACAGTTTTCAGTGAATGGTGCATCCCAGCGGTGAGGAAGAGATGGTGAGAGGTCTGACTTCATGGTCAGGCTGAGGTAGAGAGCACTTCAATTAGTGTTCAGACAGAACGGGGTTGTGACGCTGGTCGACCAAGGAGTTCAAGTTCAAGAGGGAAATATTTGAGCAAACTAACATAAAAGACCAAACCTAAATAATAAACATATTGACATCATCTTCAATGTTCGTTTGTCATGTTGACAAAAGATAAGATTTTCTAAGATTGTGTAGAATAAATCAAGTCCAGTAAGTATAACGTTAAGTCTCTGATGAATTAACCGCTGTTAATTACTGTTGTAGTTTTTGCTTTAAACAGAAACAGTTCTCGTCTGTGTCCCAGCCTCTTTTGAAATGGAGTTCCTGCGTCTTCAGTACAAATTGACCTGCTCCCATCATCCACCTTCGAGCTTAATATTGTTTCTACCAACCTGCATCAGCAATAGTGTTGTCCAGTTGTTTCTTCAGTCGCTCTCTCAGGAAATTTCTCTCATCCTCTGGGTCTCTTATCACGTCTCTCTGCTGTTTGACGATTACTGAGGCTGTTGGCGCATGAGGTTCCTGGTGTTTTAATCAGAATATTAACATAAGTGTTCACGTTTTAATATTTATATTTAAATGCTGTTATTTTAATGTGGTAGTAGATTTAATTACCTTAAAGGACACCCCAACTGAGCAACAATTCCAGCAGGAAATTTTTAACATGTTTTCTATTTCCCTATGCTGTGCTACACAACAGACGAGGAAAGAATATTTCTGTTTCTTCCTAAAGTGTGTTAAATACCTTTTTTAAATGATTTTTCAAAATGTTCTGCACTGTCAGACTTCAAGCATGTCTAAAACACATACAGGCCTTCATCCAGATTTCACACGGTAGGTACAAACAACCTCTGTGGCAGGTAAAGTTTTCGGACTGTTATATCCGATTGCTATAATTGTATTGTTGGATTTTTTTTTTTGTATTTAAATGTGTCCACGCCTGCCAGTGATACTGCTAACAGCCTTTGCTGGTATTTTAAAGAACTCAATCAAACATGTGTGACATGCTGTACGTAAAAATGTAAAGGTGATTCGACCTGTGTTGTGTGTTAAGTGCACTGATTCATCTCCATTAACAATATGATGAATGTCTCTCCCGCCATAGACAAGATGTAAAATGTCAAGGCAGCTCAGTTAATAATGCAGAGTTCCATGGACTGCAGGGTCAGTGGCTCGACCCCTGGTCCCTCCTCGGTAAGTGGATCAGGTGAGCACGTTGCATTGCAGCCGCCCTCGTCGGTGTGTGTGTGTGTGTGTGTGTGTGTGTGTGTAAATGGATGAACGAGGAGCAACATCACGAAGTACTTTGGATGAAAAGTGTTATACAAGCAGACCACCTACAAGCTAAGTCATGGACGCCAGAATGACCGTGTTTTTCTTCTTGGAAGAAGATTCCAACAGCAATTTGTTCTAAATGCTTTTTAGAACATGTGAGAAAAAGTGTGAGATTAAACCTTGTTCATGAGTATGTTTGAAATTGTACATTTGTTGCCAGGACAACAAGCTCAACTTGATATTGGAAGAAGATTTGGGATTGTGTCAAATCATCAACATTATAAACTACAAGGCCCAGATTTTTGCATCACAGCAGCAGAATTTGAAAGGGGCTCGGCATCTACAAGTGTGGGATTTCTGACTTCATAAAGAAATAGTGCTCATGTTCCAAACAAGAGACCACTTGCTCTGATGATGCTGGTCATACAGAACATAAATGCACAAAGGCAGAGACGGAAAACTGGGTAGAGCAAATTGTTTCTGATAAACTGAAGAACATTTTGAATGTCGAACGTGATATGATCACTGTCTACAGAAACTAACTGATGGAGTAAGACAAAAATACATCTGTGATGCTTGGGACTGTCAGAAAGCTTGGGTGTATATCTATATGCAAAAATAACATTACCAGTGCATTGTCAGAGTGAGCAGAAACCACCACCAAGCAGAAGAAAGAAAAACCCAATTACATGTGATCAATATCTCAAAACCTCAACAGGCGGACAGATTCCCTCACCTCCAAAGGAGACTTATTGAAGTCTGTCTGACAAATACACTCGAAGACTTTCTCTATAAAAGATGCGGTAAAGACACTTTCCCGTGTCCTATACATACATAACACCTAGTATTATAAAAGCCTTTAATATTTGACTTATTTTAAGCAGTATGACATTACATGAGCATCATAAATGGACAAAACTAACTGCTTCATAGAAAAAGCTTTAATTCAGAGCTTTGCTGACAACATTTCAGTGATTATAAAATGTGCTTAGTCTACCTGAGCTGGTCGCTATAACCTCTGTTCATCAGCGGGGGGTAATGTGAACCCAGCTACTCAGTTACACACTGGCTACACATCTGAAATGAACAAAATGTGATGATTATGCCTCCATGCTGGTGGAAACAGTGGGGAGTAAATTTTTAGTTTATTTCAAATTTGGCTCTTGAACTCGAACATGTGTCTGGACGGCCGTGGATGGTTAGTGTACGACCACAAGACAGACGCACCGTTGTCTCTTTTCCACCTACTAGCACTGAGAGTCTTCAAACGGTTCAGAATGCTGCATAAATTATGTCTCACCAATTTTCTTCAGAACCATATTCATCGGTGGATTTACATGAACTGGGGTTACCAGGATACAGTTGGCTTTTCTTGGCACAGGCCTGGTTGTTTAAATGTCAGGGTTTCGAAAAGTGAGGTATGGATTAGGAAAATCTGATTTCCCTGGATAGATTTCTCTTGGAGAATGCAGATTTCTTTGCCATGTGTTCACATTACCGGGTTTTGTTTTGGAACCAGGGATGAGAAAGGGCTGAATGAGGCTGAGATCCGTAATGGAGCAATACTGGCATTTTTAAAAAAACAACTGAAGTCCAATTAATATTTTTTTCATTCAGACATTTTGTACTGTGTCTTATCCGCTGTGTATCTCTCCCCTGTCTTTTCTTTTCTTAACATTAATAGTTCATTCCAGACGTTCTGGATCTTGATGTTTGTCCTTCTTCCTGATTTCCTAACGGTATCGTGCGGCCTCCACCATGCTTCACTGTCGGGATGGTATTGGGCAGGTAATGAGCGTTTCCTGCTTTCCTCTTGTGATTATGTTTTAAATTCCATGGGAGAGTTCCAAACCTTTTTCATTTTCATTCCTAAATGAAATAACTGGCCAACTGATTTGTCTGTATTTTCCTTATTAGTTGCTCCTCCAGAGATTTTTTTTATACTGGGATATGTAAATGTTGTACCTTTAAATGCCAGGTTTTCTAGCATGTGTCCGTACCCTGGTTCAGTGATTGTTCAAATGCTCCGGCAGTCTGGAGGTACTGGAAACTTCTATTACCGCGTTCATACAGAGAAATATGACTCTTTCATGTTTAAATAAACTCTTCAGCTATTGTTTTATTTCAGCTGTATTCAGCTGCAGGATGGAAAGCAGAAAGTGAAGGCCAGACATCTGATTGATGTTTTAATTACCTTTAACTGAAACGGCTTTTCATGATTCTATGAGGGCGACTTTGACTGTGTGGTGACAGAAGAAAGTGACAGAACGAAGCACAAATCCACCCGTTTGACATAGTGTGACCAATACTGTAAAATAAAAAAAATAAAAATGTAAAAAAAAAAATCATAAATGTTTAAAAAATATTTTAGACATGAAATCACTTTGATATTCAGGACCCAGATATTGCTGAATGAAGTCAGACACAATTTTCAACCATCCACTCTTTGCAACTTACTTTCCCGTGCAAACCCACCTAACACACACTGCTGCCTGTTTTGAAAGATTTTCATTAATACAAACTATGATAATGCACAAAATGTGTCACAGACATTCCTCTGAGTCTGAAGCTGTACTTCCATCATTTGATTTACAGCAGCCTCAGGAGAAGGAGAGTGGGACAAATGCTCCACATGTGCAAACTTTTGTAAATTAACCAGGACCAACCTAGCTGGGCTGTAATGCTACTAACACTATCCAAAAGAGAAATGTACAAAAAATTAATACGAACACATGTAACAGCACCAAACTAATTTTTATTTAAAAGCATTAAAAACATCTGCGTGGAATCATCGTCCCTGAGAGTCGTTCTCATCACATCTATAGAAACATGTTTTTATATTTAGTCGACTTTTTTCGCATTGTTTATTCAGTCTGTTTTCATTATTTCCGGTCTAATATGAGGAGTAACTTGTGAGTCGTAAGAAACGCCTTCAGGCTGTGGCTGTCACCAGCGGAGCTCGTATTTACAGCTGCAGTTTCCTGTTAAACTGAAAGTCAGTACTAACAATGTGATGCTCCCTGCACCTGTTTGTTTCTGTATGTGCGCAGAACACGATAAAAAAATGAACATATATTATGTCAGGCCAGGTTGTTATTGCTGTGCCATGTTGTGTGATGTGACGTCACTCACTGCTTCATCACCCATTTTGTGTTGCATTATTTGACTGTCAGACCACACTGGGTCAGTAACGTAACTTATTAAACACTTAATGTTTAATAAGGTTATGAATCTGTAGAAGGAAAGTAATGGAAAAGCCAGGCTGCCATCAGTGAGGCCTTGGGCTGTGGCTGCGTCATCCAGGTATCCAGAGTGGAGCTGTGGTCTCATTCATCACCTCATTCATGTCTGTTTAGACTTAACTCTGTGTTTTCATCTTTACCACAATCATATAACTAGCAAATTAGCAGAAATGAAGAGTAAATTACCATAAAGTGAGAACTGCGACCATGAACAGCTCTACAAAGATCCGGGCTGCAACTTTGGAGATTTGTGTTATTATAATACGACTTTGAATAAAACAATAATCCTTTCCAGATATGGCTTTTATCTTCTCTGTTGTTTTTTTGTACACACTATCATTATGGGTATTTGTGATATCAGCACATCACTCACATCACTAATTACTGTTTTACATTAGAGAATGTTAGCTTACTCAAATTACATTATGTTGTTATATCTTTTTTATTTATTATGCTTGTCATGTTTTGTCGTTGTAGTTATGCTATGTCCTATATTGTTGTTGTTATATGTTAAATGAATTACTTGTCTTATGTTTCCTTATGTTATGTTCCTTTTTTTAAGTCCTAAAACCTGCAAACGAGTCAGTGAATGAGAACGTCTGCTTCTCTTGTCCTGAAGTCCAGGGGTTTCTTTAAATGGGGCTTTAATTATTTGCCTGGAGAAGGTCTGTTCTTAACACAAAGACAAGATTTTTTTATGTTGAATTCCATAACATAAAGCTCATCAGAAAATGCAAAGCTTGTAATTTTTTAAAAAGCTTTAATATCTCATAGGCAATTGCTAACAAGTAGCTAAATGAGACCACGGATTAAATGGTGTCACGTCGGACGCAAAGACTCAGCTGGTCGTTAATCTGCCTGTGCAGCTTTGTCGTCTTTATACTTAGACAAACTAAATCAGACCAATGAAGGGGGAAAAGGAAAATGTGTTTAATTGAATTACAGCTGGAACATTTGTGACGTTAAAATTGTGACCATGGTGAAGGCAAACAATTTGTTTTGCTTTTGGTGATTGTACTGAGGCTTCAGTCATAAAAGTGCTGTTCATTATTAAATATTATTTTTCAGAAACAAAAGTTAATTATTATCAACTCCTGTTTGTCACTGGGTTTAGGAGGACGCTAATATCTGTCACGGACTACAGAAATGCATCATTCCTGTGTCACTCTATTACATATGAACATATTTGAGTTACATATTTGTTTATTTGGTCGAATGCAGTAACTGTTACTTCATTACCTTGTTGGGAGTTGTAAGGCAGGGTAAGATTATTCATTAGGAATTGTCTCCGACACTTACAGAGGATGTGAAAAAGAATAATCAATGACAACAAAGAAGAGGAAGTTGGAAAAAGACGAGCGCCTCTTTAATGCATTTAAGGGAATTTGTGGAAATCAAGACACAGCCTGTAAAGGTTTAGCTGACAAAGGAGTGACAAAGGCAATCGTACCCGTGACCTCATCTCAGAAAGTAAAGTCTGCACAGCCAGCCCCGGACAATCCAGACTGTTTGAGAAAAGACAAAATGATATTTGTCCACAATCACCAAAGGAGCATCGGGAAGGGAACATCTTTCATTTAATTGGGGGGCGGGAATATTCAGCCACAGGCATCCGAGTGGCATCCAGAGGCCCAGGAAATGTTGCACAGACAGAAGGACAGATGAATTCCTCTACGTAGCAGTGAACTCTGGATGCAAATGGCCAACAGTCAGTCAGAGAAAGTGGAACTGGACAGCGGCTGACTCCTGTAACAGGGAAAGGATCCATACAGAATCAAACGCATCAACTACTTTAGGAAACACAAGCTCAAACTTTGCTGAGTGCCTCTCATGCTATAGGCTTGAACATCACTGAAAATGTGTGGGCAGGATCTTCAGGAAGAGTGAACGTCTCAAAGTCAAAAATAGACCAGCACTTAGATGGATACAAAAAGCATTTGCAAGCTGTGATGCCAAAGGTGAATTCAGAAGTACTGACCCGGCAGGGTGCCGTCCTCCACAATTACCTTCATTATTTTTTTTAACACAAATTTGAAGAAGGTCCATTTTACTACATCAGTTATATTTATTTTCACTACAAAAATCAAAGTTTTATGCGGTTGGGTACAGAGGAGCACAGGTGCAAAAAACAATGACATTTTAGATTATGGAAAAAGGTGGGGACAAGTCTGCTTGCTCCTGATTGGACAGAATGAACGTTAATCAAGGTCTGCCTCGGTGTATGGAAGTGAACCCTCACCAGCAGTCGTTACACTTGTCCTCAAAGGACTGATGAATTTATGTATTAAGTTTTGACAGACTTTAGTTCCCTCCAATCAGGAGCAAGCAATTTTGTCTCAAAGTTTCTAAACTTTCCAAAATGTCTGTTTCATAAAATACTGTTTTGCGAAACTATGACCCTCTCATTTAAAGTAATTAAATGTCAGCGTGTTTGGCCCCTGCGGGCCACCGTCAGCTGTTCCATTACAGCACTTCACATCACATCTCACACCGAACAGTCGGACTGTATCTTGCATATGACGGGCTCCAGTTTTGCCATTACATTATAACATCATCGGCTTATGGATGCAAAAGTGGTATTAACGACGGGCAGAAGCAGAAAGACATTTAATTGGCAGAAGACAACAGCTTAAGCCGTGCCCCCCTCTTATCCCCCCAACTGTGTGTGTCCCAGGGTCAGGCTGTGTGTGTCGGAATGAAAGTCCTGCAGGCGGCCTGCTGACAGTCGAGGTTCTGCTCGCTCGCAGATACCAGCCCTGAAATTAACAACTTGCCCTCCTCTTCTCCTCCATCTCCGCTGCACGTCCTGTTTCTCGCCCTGCTCTTTTATTTTCATCCCTCCTTCCTTCTCTCCTCTTTCTTCTTTTCGTATTCCTCGTTTTCTTTACCCATCACTCTTTGTTCTGATTTTTTCCTTCATCTTGTTTTCACCGATTTGTCTTTTCTAATTCTTCTTTTCTTTCCTTTCTAAGTTTCTGCACCAGTCTCCTGGACTTTCACCTCTCGTCTCGTCTCTGCCTCTGCCGATGATTCATCTTCAGCCACATTCACAGAGGGCTCCCACCCTGCGGATTATGATTTCCATAGGCAAGTTGTGAACAACAAATCAGCTCAGTACAAGATGACATAGAAAGGAGTTGAGTAGCGGTGAAGGACGGCTGTGAGAAACGTCCTGCCCCGTGGGAGAAACTTATCTTCTAACAGAAGAGGAGTTGTCAAGGATTCTTCTGTCTTCTGGCCTCAGTGGTTATCAGAGCTGATATTTCATATTTGTACTGCTTCCTACCTGCTTAATCTATAACTATTATGCATCTCTGTGTCTTTGTATCCTCAGGAGTATTTCTTAAATACTGCAGACGTTTCTGACCAGCCCGTTCTCAGTCGTGATCCCTTAAAAGGCGTCACTTTGTCGAGTCCCGGACACGTCAGTGTTTGAGGCCTGAGCCAACGTCGCACAATATGAACAAGTTTTCCACATCTCCTTGTTTTGAACATTGAGTTGTGTCAGTGTATTTTTAGTTTTTTTTTCGACAAATGTATTAAAAAAGATTCTTCAAAGTTAAAGTGAAAACAGATCTTCTACAAATAAATCCGAATTGATTAAAAATATAAAGCATGAAGAGGTCTGTGTGTTGTTGTTTTTTTTTTTAACATCTGGAAACTGCTTTTTTCCATCATTCATCTTTGCAAAACTGCTCAAGCGGAAGGAATTTCAGTAATCAAAATTGATATATTACCTAAAATATCTTACCGTACAGGTTCCGAGTAGATTTTCCTTTGGTTTCAACAGAGTCCTAAAATAAATAATAATCAATATAACTTTAATATGTTCTAATAATATATTATTAATAATTAATCTTTGGGGCCATGACACAAACACAAACAGACCTCTGCTTCTCCACTTAGAATTAATGACCCACTTTTCAGGTGACATCAATCAATAAAACAGCCTTGAAACATATGAGAGCTATTTTCACTAACCCCCTGGTGGTTTGCCATAATGTTAGTTTTTTTTCTTTAATCAATAAATTGTGAATTTCATTCCCTGGCCTCCCCCTCCCTCTAACCATCAGCGCTAAAAGCACAACGACAGCCCAAACATAATTTTAACATAAGCCTTGAAAAAAAAAAAGATCTCAACCCCCAAACAGCCCTTTGAAGACGCTGTAGTCCGCACGACGGTGGAAGCGAGTGTACTGTAAATATGATCACACACGCAGAAACACACACGCGCGCACAAAGATGAGATGTGGGAGTTGAATTGCACTTCACTTCTTCTTTTTTTTTCAGCTCAGCCTTCTGGAACAAAACTCATCATCTCAGGCATCATAGCTGCCTTGCCTTGCTGTCTCTCTCCCTCTTCATCCTTTCTGCTCCATCCAATCAGTGACACAGAGATGGGGGTCAGTGTGTGTCTCTGCTGAATACCGGAGTCATTATTTAAACTGCTAGATCTCTGGATGAAGTCTGAGATGTCAGCTCATGTTGGAATATAAATACAATCTCTCTGGATAGGAATTTGCATGGCTATGTCTTGGGAGTTATTAGTCATATTTAGGTGTCAGTCCTGCTGCAAACCTGAGCAGACAGTATTTAATTGGTATGAACTGGTCCCCGGGGTTTGAATTTCTGTTTGTTCACTGTTTGTCTTCCTCTCTGCTCCCTTTTCTCACTTTCACCGTTTCTAACCTACGATTATTGTCTGTATCGCTGGCATCAACAGCCTTTGATCCACGGAAATGTCTGCGCTTTTGTTCACACTCACATGGCGACGCCTATTTACGCGACGATAAAATCGCTCGTCTGCATCAGAGTGGTGACACACCAAGCCAACAGTTGGCCGCTGATTGGCTTTTGTCAATTTTTGGTCACTGTGCAGACGCCTCAGCAGCTTTTCCGAAAACAACACATTATAACAATCAAGTCTGGATGACATGGCATCATATCAGCCATACCTAGAAAAGAACATTTGACTAGGTGAACAAAAGCGAAGCCATGGAAATGACTGTCAGACTCATTAGAGCCAAGTCAGAGATGCTAAGGAGAATCTGGAGACGTTAAAGTCCACAACAGGACGGTTTTTTGTGTCCACATGTACCAGTTATACAAATACACCAAAGGGGCTGAAGAAAAGACAAGCTTCTTTATTATGTCATATATCCTTTGAAAGTCGTAAATCCAAACAATGATTTTTCTACAATCCGTAAAATGCGGGTAAATGTTGTTGACAATAAATTGTTACTCCAAAGATGTTTGGCTGTGTCATAGAGTGCTGCTGTTCTCAAAAAACGATTTACATACTGCGGTTGGTTTACTGTGCAAGACAGGGTGGAGTTATGATGATCAGTTTGGGCAATATTCATATCTGCGGGCTGACAGCTAAGCAGTAGTTGCAGCAAACGTTAGAAAATGATTGAAAATATCCTTTAGGTCTCTACATAATAATGATGGTTTGAAGCATTTTAAAATTATATGTATTGCTGAAAACAAACTATAAATTGTCCTATTTATTTACTGCATAAACTTCCAAAAAGCAATGCTTCTAAAAATCATAGGTTGGGTGGCCAACTGAGGCCCGCTGGTTGCCTCTGGCAGAAAGTGACACAAATTTCTGCACATGCCTGCAAATGTCCGTGATTATGTCGATGCAGCTCCTGATTTCAAAGCATCTGTGCAGGGACTGACTTGTGAGGTGCAACCTTTGTCCGTGTGGTCATGTTAAAACGTCCACCGAGGATGGATTGTTTTATGACCTCCGGCAACCACATAAATTACAGCAAGGGAAACAATATAGGAGTTGATTTCACATATTATGTCTGTACTACACACCTCTTCGCCAGCAGGGAACAGTAAAGATCAATGAACCCAAACAGAACAGGCACATCAGCTTCAGAGGCTGCGACAACGAAGCTTTTACTGGGTGCACAGCGGCTGCCTTTGTTCTATTATAAAGGCGGTAGGATTGGAGTTGACCAGGAGCCGCCGTGACTGGGCGAAAACCCTGCTGCCGTTGCCACACTGACATTGTGTGGCAGTAATTGCTCGTTGTCTGAGGTGGCCGGTCCTGCTCTAACAGATGTATTCTCTTAATTTGCCTGATTATAGCTCTCCTCAGGACACAGGCGGGATGCACAGACTGTCAAGTAGCACCAGTTAGACATTTGTTCTTTCAGGAACTTCGCAGAAACCTGGAGCTCGGGCCATCTTCACTCCACGCTGATCAGAAAGAATGCGTGAGCACCGCTCTGTGGGGGCCCAGGGCCTTGAATTAAATTCCACACTTTAGACCTAATATTGTTTCAATCATATTAGGTGGTTTGTGGAACCAGCACCAGAATATCGTGATAGAGAGCAATAGTTCAGTTTGGAGAATGACTCACACACTCCACAAGGGTGTAACCAGTTGATTTTTGATAAGGCATAAATAGATCTTTTGACACAGTCCAGGACGGACAAAGGACAATTTCAGGATCAAGGAACCAGCATCATGTGTTATTCTTATGTAAAACAATAAATAAATACATTTCTTTTGGCCAAGAAAATTTTCTTTAACCAATATGTCAATTTAATGCCACCGACAGACCAGCAGTTGAAGATACCTGTGATGAAAAACATAGAATCTTATTTTCCATAATGATAAACACATTTTCTGCCATAACCACAATCTGTCTAGTGCAGCTGACAGGAGGCGGCTGCACATGAAGACTGTGAGTTTAGTTTAAAATGAAGATGGTTGGTTTTAGGAAACAACGTCAGGGTTTGGCTTAAAATCAGTCCTTCTTAAATGTTATGCAACGCACGTCATCTGACACGAGTCTGGCAATGCGTAACGTCCTTGTGGTCACAATAACACGAGAAAGCATCTAGTCTCCTGTGGGAAAGTCCTACCCCAGCGTCTTTGAATGTAGCAGAGTGTAGCAGAGCATGGAGAGGGAGGCCTGGGCAGAGCAGCGTGGATTCACATGTTAGCACCAGCTGAAGTTGCAGGCAGTTATAACGTTAGTGAGAGCCGAGTGTCTGCCGTCACCAAGGCCTGGCTGTAGTGAAGACGTGGCAAAAAAATCAAATTTTAGATTTTAGGTTGTAATATACTGGAACTCAGTTATAGCATCAGGGCCTGATGGAACTTCTTCAGACAGAATGTCTCTTTTTCTTTATTTAAAAAAATAAATTAAAAAATGATTGACCAATGTCATCGTGTTGTAATTGAGAATATTTTACTTTGAAGGTAACTGACTCATAATCATGATGATGGTCACTGATTTTGGTTTAATATCTGCAATCTTTCAAACAGCACCTGGTGTTTCCCAACAACATAAAGCAGCACTGGTTCACAGAAAGAGAAAATGTAAATTTTCTACTGACTTCAGGCACTTCTACTTTTACTTGTGTAAACATTTGTATCTGTGTTTTTCCTTTTCCTTCAGTATGTGGTGGCTGTGGCTCAGTTGGTAAGGAACACAGGGTCAGTGGTTCGATTCCTGGTCCTTCCTCGCTTTGTATTGAAGTGTCCTTGGGCAAGAAACCCCAAGCACCCTCCATGCCTTCCAACTTCAATACTGGCTGTAAGCTCCCGTTCCTACATGAGAAAACGAAAAAAGTAAAGAGCATCTCCTGAGGAAAAAAATGAAAAATGAAGGGACAGTTTGGTTTAGATCAAGAATTAATGTCAGCACTGCAGTGGGCAGACGAGGAGCCCCTAATGACATCCACGCGTTACACGACGTTAAAGAGTCCGACTCAAAGAACCAAGGGTGCCCATCAATTCACAGATGTTTTATCATTCAAAGCTGTAATCACAGCCATAATGGAGTTCCTGAACTCCATTTACTGCAACAACTTTCTCCACTCTCTCACTACACTTTGTTTTCAGACTCCTCTTCATCAAAACAGCCTCACTCACTTTCCTCTCCGGCTCTGTCTCATCTCAAACCTGAGACACAGGCAGAGAGCGCAATTAATCAGCCGGCCGAGTGAAGGCAGTCGAATCAATTAATGTGCGCGGGGAGAGGAAAGACGAAAATAGATCCATCTGAGTCAGAGAGAGAGAGAGAGCGAGCGAGGGAGAGAGCGAGGCAACCTGAGATGAAAACTGTGTAAACAATGATGGAGCGGAGATGCAGGTTCTACACACAGCAGTGAATTTCTAAAAGGTTTCACAGCTCTGCCAACACCTCATGGCTCCTCTTGAGCTGATGTTGAATTATGATATTTTTGTCCTATTTAATTAATCTCGTTTCTTTTACCGGCCTTATAAATGTCCACAACCCAGAAATTGTGCACTATAGCGTGTTCAGTGTATCCTTAATATTCACCAAACATTTTCACACAGAGATGCTGTCGGAATTATGGAAACAAAACCGTAGACTGAAGTTATAAACAGACACACAAGGTTTGTCAAAGGAGGATGTTGTGGTGGATGTTGGGTCAACAGAACATCTGAAATTCTTACTTCACACAAGCTACAGTTCCCCCTTATCTCCTTGTTTTGAAAGAGCAAAAAGAATAAAAAATAATTCTTCATCATAATATTTAATGCGCATTCAGCTGGTGCAAATAAAGCTCATTTTCTTCATTGGTATGATTGTCACCATTTTACTATAACTTTTTAAAAAACATACTCTTATACACCTGGTTCAGACTTTGTCTACACAGTCTCATGCAGCCTCTCAGTCAAAGTTCAAGGATAACATGAATTGTTGAAATATTTAAGTCCTTTTCATGCTGCTCAAGGGGGATTTGTTAGGTTTTCTCTAAATGTCTGTATAGTCCTGATTTTATTCTGTAAAGTGCCTTGAGATGACGTTGTTGTAAATTGGCAATATATAAATAAAGTTGAATCATGCATGACAGACACACAATTTAAACAAAAGAGTTTAAACCCTCTAATGTTTCATGCTGGGAAATCTGCTATTTTTGCTTCTTTAAAACTAATAAAAATAACAATTTAAAGTTTTAAGTCATCTTTAAATTAATATTAGAAATTTTAATTCAATCAACTTTATCGATGCTGATAAATTCCTGTGCGTGTGCACGTTTTACAGTGAAGTGAAGAGAAGTAAGGACTGAAGATGAAATCTGCAGCTGCACCTATTGACTAAATTCTGTTGATGTAAATGCTCAAATGTAACAATTATTTCTAACGTTTGAAGACATAAGATCTGAGGAATGCTGGTCGTCACCTGCTGTGGGCTGGGCTACAGGTGACAGACCTGGTGACCATCAGAAAAAGAACGTCATCAGCCGAAAAACGGCTGAACATATACATACAACCCTGAAGACATCGCAAACATTGCAGAATATTGGAGCAGTGCCCGCCTGGCACAATAATCATGTTGCACTAACCACAATAAGTGACAAAAGCACAGATTCGGTGCTTGCCTGATGAGCGCAAGAAAACTGCTGAGATTTTATGCGATTTCACTCTAATGCAAAACCTTCTAATGCTTTTTTATAGTTTATAGTTATAGTTGTACTTTTAGTAATAAAATCACTAATACACCACACATACTCTTTTACAAGGACGAGTCCTAATTGAAAAATAATGTATGTAAATAAAATTTATAAAAGAGGTACTGAATTACTAAATATTCATGGTGTTTTGCAGAACACTGGTGCAGTGATCATGTTGCAGCAAGTGTCAAAAACGCCAAATGTAGGTGGAGCTCTTTAAATTATTTTGTATCCAACTGCAACTAACAGGTTTTTTTTTTTTTCATGGAATAATCGACTGATTATTTTCTTCATTATCCAAAGGACTGTTTGGTTTGTTTGGTAGAAATGAAGCCACAAGTGCAGAGGTGTGTGACAGGCAGATTGATTGTGTCCCTAAATGAAACTCACACACACAGTTAACTCCAACACTAACACTATTAAACGTGATGCTTTTAATAACATCTATAGGATGTTGTATTACAAACCGCAATCTGAAAAATGTCACTAGCATCCAAAGCTTTAAAATGAATGCAGTGGAGTAAAAGTAACAGAATGGAATTGAAATACTTTATTTGAGTACAAGCAATTGTCCTTACACACAGTATTTGAGTCAATTATCTTGCTCTTATTTCCACCTCTTATGTCAGCCACAATTTGGGAAATTATTTTGATGCTGCACCTACAAGTCAAACACACACTTTCCTTATGTCAGCGGCAGAGCTGGGAAAGTGGCTTAGAGTTCAAACACGATGGTCTTCATGTTTAATAAGGTTCTTCATTTGTCAGCCGAGGCCTGATAAATGAACAGGTGGAGCGTCAGCCTGGGATTCAGAGCGTGGATCAAACCCCAGCCCACCCACCCGGTGTTTCCTGACACTTGAAATGCAGACACTGAATTTCACTGTAACGTGTATTTGAAAAATGTATTTGTGCTCAATGATGACCAATAAAGATCCCGTTTGATGCTATTCCTCACTTAAAATTGTTTGACATCCATCCTTGACTATATATGAGAATATCCAGGCAACTGATTTTAAGGCTGTTAGTTATGTCACGCGACCTTCTCACCCACTTCCTCAGTTTCCCAGTCTTACGGGCACGTACAGTTTTGGCCCGTAATGGTAATAAGCATTTCGCTCTTCAGACATTTGCTACTCTTGCAGACAAGCTAGAACTGAATTAGCACAGCAATAAGTTTATAGTAACAGTATAGAGAACTTATAGTTATATTTAGAGTTCTTGCACACTCATAAATGGTAAATTTTGTTTTTTCTATAAAGTGATTTTTACCTCAGGGCCAGTGTATATTGGGAGAAAGTCTCATGTTCTCTCCGCTAAGTCCATGTCAGTACAGTAAAACTTTTTTAATATCATGTACCTTATACTAATGCGTCTGAGGGCAAATTTAAGTTTAAATTTATTTTCATATTTTTATTCTACAAATACGCCACAAACAACAGTGAACTTGCTTCTGCTAAGAACTATTGATCTAAATAATGTCAGAATGCGGCTCTGTGCCATTTTCAAACCCAAAGACTTTGCTGGTGATCACTTGGTCAAATACAGAGTGGACGTACCAAGAGTTCAAGTGTGAAGAAAGAGCAAGAGCAAAAGTTATTATGTTAAAATTTTACTATGTAAATGTTGTCAGTTCTACCTGCTTTTGAAGGGCACATGACAGCTCCAAGTGGGTTAGGACTGCGTAGCTGCGGAGCCTGCAGGGTTTTCATACACGGCTGCTTCGAAGTTTGGTTTAGACAAAATGAACGTGGTTCATTTTTGTGAGCTTAGTGTGAAAGGTTTGTATAATGGTGGACGCAAGAAGTGAAGTGTGAGCACAAATACAGGGTTTATTACTAGAAAACACACATCAAGCATGAGCGGCTAAACAACTAATCTCACTACAAGTACATTTCAACCTCTTTATATATTCATTGATTTGATGTTGTATAAGAATCTAGAACCAGCATCTGGAGCTGTAAAAAGTTTTTTTTCTTCTAAACTTTAGTGAAGTAAAAGTTCAAGACTGAAATTGAAATACTTCATTGAAGTACAAGTAGCTATTATAAAATTGTCTTCAGGTCCAGTACATGAGTAAATTTATTTAGTTAATTACCACCTGACTACACACACTTAGGTGAGAGGTGAAAATGATGCCACACCAATGGGGCGGCAGCCACTAGTTGCAGTAACCACAAGCAAGCCACAAAAAACTGTGGGTGTTTAACTTAATTATTTTAATCGTGGAAATTAAGTCACAAGTGTTCTATTTACTTTGCGGAGGTATGTGACAGTCAAACAGTTTGTGTCCTTCTGTTTAAGGTCACGCACAGAAGTGGTAGAAGTACACGATATAAATATCTCAAGTAAAACTTGCGTGTATTTGCACAAAAGAAATACTCCATTTCAAATCCTTTCCTCGAGTACAAAAGTACATGCGATAAACTTTGCTTCAAATAGAAAAGTAAAAGTACTTTTCTATTCGAGATCAATGTATGTGGAACACTATTACATTTGATGCTCTTCATAATGTAAATTTTGCGTAAATTTACCCAATCTAACCACCTCTGTACGCACACCTTTATCAGACATGATTTGGAAGAGGATTTTGATGCTTCCTTCCTGTCGGCCACCGAGCCGGATACGTGTGTGTTCAAAAACATCAACGTTTTCTCATCCACGTTTTTTTTATTGGGGTGGGGAGTTTATATTATGCATGGGAGACATATTTTCATCTTAATGTAGAGATCATGTTTCCTTTGGCCTGATATCTCATCAGGCAGAGCATCAGCCTGGGCTGAATCAGGATCAGTATTGTCACAATGATAATAACTGCTCAAACATAATACGTAACCCGGGTAAAAAGTGTTTACACAAAGTTTTGTCACAGCAAATTTGTTGAAACTGGAAGACATTCAAAAAAAACAAGAAACAAGAAGGCGTGTGAAAGTGAATTTCCATTTGAGCTGCACAACTATAAAAAGGTGTGGAATTATTTGGTCCAGCAGAGACGACGTCATGAGGAGTCTGGTGTTCCTGCTGTTGGTGGCTGTGGCCAACGCTAAAATCTACCAGCGCTGCGAATGGGCCCAAATTTTGAAGAGTCACGGCATGGACGGCTACCGTGGTTACAGCCTGGCCGACTGTGAGTACCACTCTGCCGGTCTGCAGAGACTGCGTCTGCAGCAGAGCATAACCAGGACCATTCCAGCCGTCCTGTAAAGGCTGCCACAGCAGACCAAATATTGTAAATTATTCTTTTCCTTGTGTTTGCTGTACTATAATATTCTTGTGCTCTGCCACTCTCCGACCACCTGAATCTGGGCCACAGATTCACAGTGACAGAACTTTGAAGCATATTTGTACTAAAAAAGTTACATAAAAACGTGTTTACAGTAGCTTTAATGCACATAAATTTGCAGTGCTGCCTATTACCACTCAATCATAATGCTAACAAGCAAAATGAATTGTAAATGTATGTAATGTGACAGATTACACAGCACAGTAGTTTTAACACTGGAGCTTTTATTTTAATTTCTACGCTTTCTGGGACAGCTGCATTAACACTGCGGGTTTTGATACCAGCCTTTTTAGATGACAAAGAGTTTGGTGAAACACTTTATATATTATTTTGAAATTTCAAAAGGAGTAAAACAAAGGTTGAGTTTGAATCAACCTAATACTTACCATGCACATTATTATAATGTATTTATTATGGCTTGGTTCAAATATACTTTTCATAATGGGAAGTAACAAAAAACTCGCAAATGACTGACAATTACAACTATGGAAAAGTTTGCATTCGCTATGATAAATTAATTAAAACATTCAATTGAATTTCTGATCAAAGAACATAGCTGTACTAGCTGAATCAAGTCAAATGCATCAAACAAGAATCTAATATTATGCTGATGAAAACAATTTGTTTCTGCCCTTTCACAATAAGGGATGTAAACGTTTGCAGCCGTCTGTAAATCTGGGTGTGAACTGTTTCCTCTGCAGGGGTTTGCCTGAGCCAGTGGGAGTCTAGCTACAACACCAGAGCCACCAACCGCAACTCCAATGGATCCAACGACTACGGCATCTTCCAGATTAACAGTCGCTGGTGGTGCAGCGATGGCACGCGGACTTCAAATGCATGCAACATCGAGTGTAGCCGTGAGTGACGACCGACAGCAGATGTAAATTTGATCAACACAAAATAAATGTGTCATCATTGAGTTTTTAAGACGCTCCTTTCTTTTATGTTGGTTTTCAGAGCTTCTTACCGATGATGTCAGCGTGGCCATCAACTGTGCCAAGCGTGTTGTTAGGGATCCCAATGGCATGGGAGCCTGGTAAGACCTGACCACAATATTCACAGGAACATGTTGACGTGTGACAGGTGAGTAACGTGCCTCTGTCTGGTTTCAGGGTGGCCTGGCGCGATCACTGCAAGAACCGGGATCTGAGCTCCTATGTGGCAGGATGTGGCGTGTAATCGACACACGGTCCCAGGACACTGTCAGCAACATAATCCTCATCTTCAGCGGCTGTTTGAAACTTTCCGCTGAGTCTGTGTTTGATCTCACAGACGTAAATTACGCTGTTACTGATGCTGCAGACAAAACTTATCAAACCATGTTCACTTGGTCTAACAACAACCAATCAAAAGAAAGAAATGCTGTGATTCAAGCTTGTGCCTGTTATTCTGTTCATATAACTGATGATTTCTACTAATGGCTTCTAATAAATGGACATTTAAACAAATAAAGAGTTGCAGCTTTTACATTCAAAAAAGTCAATGAATTATTTGACTATTTACTAGGACAATTATTAGGGAAGGTGCCTTTCAACAATTAAATCGACTTCACGCGTCGATGTCACAGTCACACCTATGGCAATTCAGACTCACCAGTTAACCTAACATGCAGGTCTTTGGACTGTGGGGGGAAACCCAAACAAGCACCGGATGAACAAACCAGTTCCAAAGACCACAGTTAGTCAGGGACACAAACTTAAACTTTATCTTCAAACGACTTCTCACAAAAGGTTTCACTGATATCCTCAATACCACGCTCAGCTCTGGTTTTAGGACCTATTTTGTGAAAATTATACCCCACTGGGACTGACATAGTTTTAGAACATTACCAAAAATTGTTAATACAAGTTGTGCTTGTTTATGTCTTTTTGTTAATGTGATTTTCAGCTCAGGGCCACTGTGCAATGAGGGGAGAGTTCAATGTTCTCCCTAACAATTCCATGTGAGTAGAGCTTGTTCAAAATCATTTTCCTTCTATCAGTGCAAATCTGAAGGCAGATTTTCATGAAGGACAGATGATAATCGGCTTTAGTTCATTTTCATAATTTCATCCCGGAAACAAAAGTCACAAACTAGAACAACAAATTTATACTGCTGCTAACTCTGACCCTAAGTAGTGTCGGAATGTGGCTCGGTGCCATTTTCAAACACAAAGACTTTGCTGGTAACAATCCACAGTCCAGGTGAAATCTCCGTCCGGTTCCTGCTCTGCGTGTCAGTAGAAGCTTTGTGCTTGTATTTAACCGCACGCTTTCAGTGGACTGGGTTTATTTTGACTGTCAGCCAGTTCAAACACAGATTAAACGGATTCAATTTGACTTTTCTCTCGCTATCAGCTTTTCTGCAGCTGCATTGTTTTAAAGCGTCAAATGTGAACCAGCCCTTCGCTGCTGCTCATCGAAGTCATTTAAAAATATAAAGGACCATGTGGTTCATCACCTTGGGCCTGACAGAGAAGCCTGCAGAGAAAAGAACCATGAATATTCTACATTGACCACAGCAGAACTACTGATTTCAAACACATTATTAGGATTTGTGGAGCAGACGTGCAGCTAACGCGTGGACCTTTACTGTTAAGCTGCCACAGCAAATGTGGCATCCAGGTCGTTGCTGTTTTGGTTTTGTTAGCACGTTTCAGTCGCGCTTAGTAACCGCAGCAAAGGGAAAAGCCACAGTGAGCTGTTCGATGAACATATGCAGATGACTGTGTTGGATGCAGTCAGGAGATCTATGGTGCAATGTTTTTATGTCTGGGTTCCTTTTTTCTTTGTATAATGCAATCAGGGGAAAGTCTGGGATTGAAAAACACCCGTGGACACGTTGTCCCGCGTAGACCCTGTGGCAGTCGAGTTGTCAGGATATGGTCTCTAAGATAATAAAGGTCATAGACCAAAACAACTGCAGAGATTCATGCATTAACACATGTCTTCATATTTTAAACAAGCTTACCATTAAGTTGAAAGGCTGTGTGCACAAATCGTATTATAATTTTCATCTCAAAGAGCCACACAAAAATTAAAATACTGTGTAAGAGGCGATATTTTCCATTATCACATTTGGATGTGGATTAGGAGTAAATTTTGAAAACTCTAAGATTAAATCTAAGTTCTATTTGCGGAATAGAGGGCTGGCTAATCCAAGGGCCATCTGGAACTTAAGGCCAACAACCACTCTGGACCACCACAGACAGTCCACCTTTTATAGTACATGCAAAACATATTCCTGAATATCTCCTGACTGGCTATTTTAAGCTGGAAGTCTAAAAAAATTTTTAATTTAATTACTATGCTCTGTGTTCTTTATCTACCTACTTATTTCCACCTCGAATTGGTTAGTCAACGACCCAAACTTTAAAAAACTAAACAAAAAAAACAAACAAACAAAAAATATAATTTATGGAGCACATTTCTACTGAAATGAAATGAAAATGTTATATGATGGACCTTTATTGGAAGATAAGACAAAAATACTGCATTTAAAGTTTTTAAATCAAAGAACTGAAAAACCTGAAAAGGGTTATTGTACAGTAAAAATTTAATAAGAACATTACAAACTAATAAAATGACAAAATGCAATTAAGATAAGAAGGGACATATAGTAAGACAATCAGAATACCCCAATTATTTTTAAAAATTGTTAATATATAATATTAGAATTATAATATTTAATAATCATGTGAGCCAGAACTATAGTATGTTTCTGAGAGACTCCAGAGGCACTTGTATGTCAGCTTTAGTAGGTCAGGGTGGATTAGTAGACCAAATACTATTTTTCATAGTTGACACACAAGTGTTTAATCAGCTTTTCATTCTTTTTGTCACTTGTAACTGATGATAAATTTGTGCCAAAACTCCACCTGGAGTGTGTATTATCACAATGATCAAAACTGATAACAGCTGCTCGAACACAACGAGTCGCACGTAACCTGAGTGAAAAGTGAAATCTCCTCCTGTTTACTCAACTTTGTGTCGCAACAGCTTTGTTGAAACTGGAACACGTTCAAAAAAAAAAATAAGAAGTGAAAAGACAAGTGTGAAAGAGAAGTTCTGTTCGAGCTGCAAGGCTATAAAAAGGACCCGTCGCAGCAGCTGCGGAAACATTTGGTCCAACAGAGAGGACGTCATGAGGAGTCTGGTGTTTCTGCTGTTGGTGGCTGTGGCCAGCGCTAAAGTCTTCCAGCGCTGCGAATGGGCCCGGACTTTGAAGAGTCACGGCATGGACGGCTACCGTGGTTACAGCCTGGCCAACTGTGAGTACCACTTTTTTCCTCCACCTTTAAAACGAGCAGTTTCTTTCCGCAGCATCAGTTGGTTGCATCAATCAGAACTTCAAGCCAGCACAAACATTTACTGTATTAGACTGATTATAATATATTATATAATTGTAATTCAGAATGTGCATTGTGATACCTACTGTAGTGACATCCAGTTGGCTGCAAAAGTTTGCATCATCTTTTTTTGAAATGTCGGATTATTACTAAATGCCCATTGTTATTGTGTTCAAAATGTAGAATTGATTTTGCTTCCTCCTACATTCAGGGCACTTAACAACAATGCACATTTAGTAATAGTAATTAGTAATAGTAAGGAAAAAAAAAAATCACATTTACATAAGTATTCACAGGCTTTGCTCAATACTTTGCTGAAGCACCTTTTGCACCAATTACAGCCTCAAGTCTTTTTGAGTATGATGCTACAAGCTTGACATTCCTATTTTTCTGCAGTTTCTCAAATTCTTCGTTGCAGTTCCTCACACGTTTGCAGCCGTCTGTAAATCTGGGTGTGAACTTTTCCTCTGCAGGGGTTTGCCTGAGCAAGTGGGAGTCTGACTACAACACCAGAGCCACCAACCGCAACTCTGACGGATCCACCGACTACGGCATCTTCCAGATCAACAGTCGCTGGTGGTGCAGCAATGGCACGCCAACTTCAAATGCATGCAACATCCAGTGTAGCCGTGAGTGACGACCGACCGCATGTAGCATATTAAATTCATGCAGCCGCTCACAAATTTGATCAACACAAAATAAATGTGTCATCATTGAGCTTTCAAGACGCTCCTTTCTTTTATGTTGGTTTTCAGAGCTTCTTACCGATGATGTCAGTGTGGCCATCAACTGTGCCAAGCGCGTTGTTAGGGATCCCAATGGCATGGGAGCCTGGTAAGACCTGACCACAATATTCACAGGAACATGTTGACGTGTGACAGATGAGTAACGTGCCTCTGTCTGGTTTCAGGGTGGCCTGGCGCAATCACTGCAGGAACCGCGATCTGAGCTCCTATGTGGCAGGATGTGGCGTGTAATCGACACACGGTGCCAGGACACTGTCAGCAACATAATCAAGTTCTCTCATCTTCAACGGCTGTTTGAAACTTTCCGCTGAGTCTGTGTTTGATCTCACAGACGTAAATTACGCTGTTACTGAAGCTGCAGACAAAACTTATCAAACCATGTTCACTTGGTCTAACAACAACCAATCAAAAGAAAGAAATGCTGTGATTCAAGCTTGTGCCTGTTATTCTGTTCATATAACTGATGATTTGTCTAATGGCTTCTAATAAAGGGACATTTAAATAAATGAAGAGTTGCAGCCTTCATTCTTTACTCGTGTCTTTGAGCTGGGTCAGTGTTTTTAAGTAAAAAATAAGTTGAATTTTCTTGTGGGCTCACTTTGTTTGTCTACTTATACTCCAATAGAAAATATTGACATTTGTTATCTTCATCTATTTTTTTGTGGGTTGGGGAGCAATGAAATATGAACAATGTTGGCCAGGTTGTTCAAACCCATAATCACCTACTCCTTACATATTGAAAAAGTCAATAAATTATTTGACTATTTGCTCAGCAGCACAATTATTCATGAAGGTGCCTTTCAACAATTAAATCGACACCAACACATTGTAAGACATTGCGGTTTAACATATGAGCAGTAGAATTAGCACAATTGATGCTTTTTAGGACTTTAGATGCATTAAACTAAAGTTGAAATACATTTGTTGACACACCCAACATTTATGTTGCAAATGTTGCACAAAAAAACAGCAGTTTTGAATGGATTTTATTATTTCGTTATGTAGGTCCAAGGATTTTTAGATTGATTATCCTTCTGTAATAAAGAAAAATAATCTTCAACATATTTTGTTTCATTTCCTCTTTAGATCCAGACTCACAAAATATTTTTATTGATCTCCTTAACAGCACAGTCAGACCTGGTTTCAGAACCGAAATTACAGCTACACCCCACTGAGTCGACGTTACCTAAAAACATAAATTACCATAAATTGCCAATACATGGTCAACACAAGTTGTTCTCTTTTGTATT
Organism: Channa striata; assembly: GCA_033026295.1. Lineage (NCBI taxonomy): Eukaryota > Metazoa > Chordata > Actinopteri > Anabantiformes > Channidae > Channa > Channa striata. The sequence goes on along the minus strand of CM065187.1, from coordinate 5,872,247 downwards.
TTGTTACTTACAGTCTGCAACTGTGTTGCAATTGGCCAATGCAACAGTTTTGAGTCAATGTTTCTAAAAAGGAATCTCATTGTCACAATCACACTCTTGCCTTTAGACCTGGAGGTCTATAACAACATCAAAGGTTTGAGGGGAAGAAAATAAATCCAAATGACTTCAATTTCAGAAAACATGAAATAGTCATATTTCCTTTGCTGGCATGTGATTCTGAATACATATTGCGACCCTCATATGTCTTCCTCTTTTTCCCATAAATCATCAATCAAATCAAATGAATCGTTTAAAAGTGTCTCAAATATAACCGGCAAATTAATAACACGTTTATATTTGAGCTAGATCACTCACTTTATTTCTTACACAAAGAAATTTATGAGACAGTTTTAACTCTTTCCTTAGTAACATAAATGACAACGGTGAAATATTGTACTTCTGCTGCTTTCCCTTCCCTTTTTTTGTTTAGAGCACAACATACAAATGTCTCATATTAGACCAATAAGCAGCGTCTTAGCAACTCCACATATTATAACTCCTTCTAAACCAAAATCATCCAGTTTTTCAATTCATGTCCATCTTCTTCATGCAGCTATCGGTGAGACGACCGTTCGTGTCTCGGCCATCTGTTTCCATTTCAATTTGTGCTGAGGCATAGATTGTGTCCTTCTAATAAGGACAGCTTTTCTCAATTTCCGCCTTAAATCATAGCCACTCTTCCTGGTAATCTCATGCCTTAAATCATATTCTCGCTCGCTCTCCTGCTCCTCGCCGCTCTCATGATTGTCTCTGTTATTTGATACCTTTACATTTATGGGCTTTGGTCCCTGCTTCATTACTGGGCCAATCTCGTGTGCAGTCTCAACTTCTGCTCAGTTTGGGAGCTCCTCTGGTGTGCTGCGTTGGATTTGCAATTCCAATGCCTTTTTCCGTCAGCCACATTTCATTGCAGTTTAACTTGAATCATTAAACATAACATAATGCCGGGCATTTTTCAACAGATTTGATGTGGGAGTCACAGCTGCTACACACCTTCTCTGTGACGCCCGACACCTGACTGACTGACTGACTGACTGACTGACTGACTGCAGGGCTGCTAGGCTAAATGCAAATGTGTTGTGTCTAAATATACAACCTAAAGCTCAAGTATGTGCAATATGTCCAGGCAAGTGTGCAATGTGCACAGGAAATGTGCTAATGTGCAGCCTCCTGAGTTTAATTCAGCTTGTCATGCTGTTCTGGTTGATGTCATGATGTTCTGTTGCCCGAATTGCCCGTGGGAAGAAGCTTGTCCTCAGTCTCTCTGTGTTGGACTTCAGGGAGCGGAAGCACTTTCCTGACTGCAACACAGAGACAGTCCATTGTTGGGGTTTCTGAGGTCCTTCACTATCTTCCTGGGCATGGTCCAGCATCGCTTGGTGTAGATTGAGTGCAGGTCTAGGTTGTTCCTCTGGCACCAGATCTCCAGGTTCCTAATCTCCTGCAGATAGACCACCTCATTATTGTCTGGCCCCCCACAACAGCGTTGTGGTCCTTTATTGCACTTATTCCTTGCCTGAGGCTCCTAGAGTCGTTTCGTTGCAGTTGTGACTCTAGTTTCCTCCCACAGAGCTGCTTTGCCTCCTTCACCGCTTAGCGAACATTTTAAGACACAGCCTTGTAAAAGTCCATGTTTCCCCACATAAGTCCAGTGTTGTAGGCAGCAGATGGATTTATCCACCCACGGCCTCTGATTGGGAGACGTTCTGATTTCACCCGTTACCTTTATCCGTTTTTTTCCATTTTGACTCATTAGATCTACAACCACACAAGACGCTTTCTCTGCTGAGTTTGACATCAGCTGATTCGCCATGGGAGGGGCCTTCACGTTCCAGCAAAATTTATTATTTTAAAGTTGAGAGTATTTGAGACAAAGTATTACTAAATGCGTCCTACTTCGCCCAATTAAACACATGTGAACCATTTATGATAACTCTGGGTTACCATTCAAAAACTGCCATCGAGGTTGACATCTGGACTTTCGACATGCACTTCACTTTCCAGCGTCTGCAGCGCTTCTTCCTGCTGCATCGTCTCAGAGAGAGCGTGCGACTTGATCACGCTGGCGTGATCACACACACACACACACACACACACTTCTAAAAGGCGGCTTTCTCTGCTACCTCACCATGCTTTGCCCACATCCTGTCTGAGACAGCAAACAAGCCCATTTTCTGAACACACGTCAACACACAATCAACGCACAGCTTCTCGAGTTCGCTCTCAGCTTCTCAGCAGGAACATTACCTACATGTGCCCCGGTCACACACCTTTCTTCTAATACACATCCATTCACTGTCAGCCATGATTTCCACTGCCTGCACACTTATAACTAACTCAGTCATCAGAGAAACGGAGGCTGACCCTTCAGCCTTTCTCCACTGGGTCAAGGTTAGATTTCACACCCTCTCTTCCTGCCCCTTTATTGTACCTGCCTAACCTCATGTCTGCTCAAAGACACTTTTTTGACTTCTTCAGCCACAGAAACCAATAACATTGCCTCTTTTTCCTTTTATACATCCTCTCTATGTATTCAGTGGCTGCTGATAGACACGTCAGCCCTTGATTCACCAGTTCAAATTCTCCTTTGAATCAGTTTTTTTTTTCACCAGTTCTGCACAGATTTGTTCCTCAGTGATTGGTGCAGTACATGCTATTTCATTTTCCGTCCGACAAGCTCAAGACGTCACACAGTCAGCATTACCCCTGTGAGTTTACGGCACTGCAGTATTTGTAGGCAGGCATCACAGCTGGTCTTCACCAACATCAAGGGCGTGACGGGAAACACCTGGCGCTCACCTGATAACAGCTGATTGGTTCTGGTGTTGGATCAACAGCTTTTCATCAGCAATTTGAAATATTGTGAAATATTTAGATGTTCCTAGTATGAGATTAATCCACAAAGATCAGTTTTGTGTGCGTAATCAGTGCTGTGATTTATCAGCATGAATTACCTCAGCAATGAGTATTAATGATTGAAGTGTTAATGGAAAAATGTAACAGAAAGTTTTACTGAGTGAAATGTAAAGATTCCTAAAGTAAGATCTGCATAGATGATTTCTTACTGATTATTGATTGTCATTTCATATCAGGTCGGACCATTTATAGGTCATTATGAGAAAAATATTTGAGCCATTCAATGTGAAATATATACTGTATAAGACACGTGGAGGTTAAACTATAAACACAGATCATCTGCGTAGCATTTAGTTTAGTACGGACAGTACACGATATTTCATAATTTAATGCAGATCAGACCTCACACGATGAGAGTATTTGTGTCTTCCTGCACAGATGGTAACAAACCAATTTGGTAAAGTGTTTGAACAGTCCGTGCTGAACGTGTGGAGGTGAAGTCATACACTAACTGCCTTCTCAGTTTGATTTGCCTCATTTGCCTTTGAAAGCCCGGCCAATCCAATCCTTTACCAATCAAACACTCTCTTTCTCTGGCGTAACCTTCATGCCAGCTCACTTTCAGTTACTGTTCAGCTCATTCAAAGGTGCTTTGGGCCACAGTGGTGGTCACAGTTCTCCATGTGCATCTCTACAGGCGGGAAAAGCTGAAGCCTCTCTCCTCCACAATGAAAAAACTCAAAGTTAGATGTGCATTCTGCGGCCCAGGAACACTTTGGCGTGTGGACCAGATGACTTGGGGTTCAAACCAACAACCCTGGCGAAAGTGTCAATCCACTCTAACAATGGAGCCACAGCTTCAGCACACACTCTAAAATATCCCTCACTGTTTGACTACGTCCTGTACTCAGAAATAGTGGGGTATGTGGTGCAAAACTGAAAGCATTTGCTAAATCTTAGAATACCACAGGGTCTTTTCTTTCCGTCTTTGCAGACTCAATGTGATGCATCCAAACAAACCTGGTATTCTGAGATTCTGCAGTTTAACAGTCTACATCTCTCCCTGTTAAACAGTGGCAAATGTCTACAAGTCCTTGCAAAAAAAAACCTGCATCTTCTGTAGTTTCCCCGGGAAATTTTCCTTTCGTTGAACTTGCCAATCTATATTTGAGCTTATCAGCGGCACATTAATATTCTTCTTCTAACTATCTATAGTTTTCAGACAGGCCTATGTACCTCTGTGGCAGCCTTATTCCTGTCAAAAACCTTAAATCTGCTATTATCTTCTGTTGCTGTGTTTGATATGTGTTGTAATGTGTCTTATCAGACATGGTACTTTTGTTAAGGGTATTCCACAGAATTGCAGTGTTGACAAATTCAAAAAATATAAGACATTGTAATCATGTAGAAAGACAGACTCTTCTTTAATGTCATCCCTTGACAGATGCCGGGGGAAGCGAATGCACCATTATTTACATCACAAGCCAAAGGAGTTAGGACTGTCACTCACAGCTCTGCGCTTTCAGACTTCCTAATGTAGTTCAGCGTTCAACATTTAACACCTTTACCCTCGTGCTTCCCAACATTGGGTGAAATAAGCACATATCCAGTTGTTAAAAGCATGAAGAGTATATGGTTCGATGGGAAAGGACCTACTGACAAGAAGGGTATGATGTAATTTAAAAAGTTAGGCACAAGTGTGACAGAGATAAAAACTACTTTTTAAAATTCCAGAATAATTTGGGGGAAATGGCGACGAAGCAGAGTTTAGGCGAAGGTGCAGTTTCAGCACTTTACAACTTATTAATGTCAACCTCGCCTGAGCGTTGTGATTATAAACTAAACCTGGAAAAAAGGACTGGGAATAAAGCTGCAGCGAGGCCCACACTTTGAAAAGTGGAAAACTTCAATGACTGATGGGCAGTGATTGAAATAATTGATTTATGTGATATTCACATGTATAATTCTCCTAATTCTCTACATTCATCACAATATTCAATTCAATTCAACTTTATTCATATAGCACCAATGACCAAAGTCAAGACTATACAGACGATCTGGAGTGGAGAAAGAAAAGAACAGAACAGAATTAATTTTTCTCTTGGTAATAAACACATTGAAGTAGTTTTGCTTCAAACAGATGTGAGTCAGACATCAACAGAGCCAACACCTGCTGTATCTGAATAAGCTTCTTTCACCCTCAACAATCAACGCAAACATTATATGGGCTGGAGATACTTGATGTAAACATTGGAGCTCCTTCAAACGTGTGGAGTTTACATGCTTAGATGGTTGATATGAAATGAATAAAATAATAATTGTATATATCTAACAAGATTATAGATAAAAATCAAACTAATATGAAAGAAGATGTGTCCCTGTGCTGGGGTCTCTGGAACGGCAAACACACACTTGCGTTGTGCGTTACAGTTGAGTGTGTTCACAAAATTAATTAAAAATATAAAACTGAAAATACATCTTTGCACAATAATTTACCCCATTCAAAGTAGCTCATATATCATAAAAGTTCCAGCAGGTTTATCAATAACGTCTACTAATGACGATGTGGGTGTAGATTTAATATTAAACAGTAATCAAGATGAATTTGTGCTTGGGCTCTATGAAAAGCTGTTCTGTTGAAACAAGTTTTCTCAAAATAAGAAGCACGTGGAAATGAAGCAGCTACAGTTTTAGTCGAACTTCTCGACTATTACCTGACACTTTGCAACAGCTGTTGAAACATCTGGTCCAACAGAGGCTCCATCGTGAAGAGTTTGCTTCTTTTGCCAGGGCTAAAGTTTCTGTCCAAGTTCCTCCCACAATCTAAGAACAAAGCTACGTGTAGATGTGAATGTGAGCGTCAGTCCTGAGATAAACTGGTGACCCATCCGGTTTTCACCCCACCGCCTCGCAGTGACGGCTGGGATCAGCTCAAGCCTCCATCAGTATGGATGATGAGCGGATGTCCGTGGACGGAGAAATGGTTCGTCTGAATCCGGCATCTGTATTTATACTGGCTGTGTCCTCTGTTTATGAAGGCATACAAATTTGATCTCAGATTGCTGAATTTAAATATGAGTGTTTTAACACTAGAATCAATTCTAAAACAGGAAATGCGGAGAGTGGAAGAATTACAGGATCAATCTGCACATCACTGATGCAATAAATATTAAAAACATGGCTGCAAACGTCACGTGACGGCTGATGTGGCTGCTTCAAATCTAAACGAGAAGCATGCTGCTTATTATTTTTAGCCCAAACATCCGAATTTCCAAAACCTTGTTTGGTTTAATGACATTTCATCACGAGTTACAGGAACAAATCCTCAGAGTGAAGTGGCAGAAGGAACAAACCCTGCTCATTTGTCGTCTCATAAAAACACATTTAGGCTGTTTTGTTCATTTGGAAACACTCAAATGTGACATTCAAAAATAAGCAGGACAATTAAGGATTACACGATGGCACACACACACACACACACACACACAAACACTCACACACAGACACACACACACACAAACACACACACACACACACACACAGGCACACACTTTGGTTTTGATTAAATGGTATCATGTGGTAAGTGTGGTTTTAAAACAGGATCCAGTGGGGATTAAAGTTACAAACAGGAAGTATAATTTGAGGGTTTTCTTGAAGATGGGATTGAACTGGATATTTATTTTTTAAGGCAATTTCACATATCCAAATATGAAATACCATACTGTTAATACTTATTATTATTATTATTATTATTATTATTATCAGTATGCGTTTATTAGCCTCACTACTTACTCAGACTACTTACCATTTAATTTTCCCTAGTTGATGATGTAAACAGATGTAATTTCTTGTCTGATTCGGTTTATTGGGCTGTCAAGGGTAAGAAGTGTGAAAATCTGATCACATTTTCGATCTAATTTGTCAAAAAAACTCATGATTTCTTCTCACACAAAACCGTTTCAGATATTCAAACTACATCCACAACGAAAAACAAACGTGAGAGAACACAAAGTATAATTGAAATATGCATGTGATGAATAACCAAAGGTGATGCAACGCAAACAACTAAGCTGAGTGGAAAAAGTACCATCTGCTTAGTTACTTCATCCAAAACCCGACAATCTGAAACCCATCAGTCTGGGAGAGTTATGAAACCTCATAAACCTTAATAAGATCTAACAAGACATTCTTTCCATAAATTGAAAAGACTTGCCACATCCCGCACAGTTCATGTAGACCATCCAGCTGCTTTGCCCATTGAGCTCTAACGCCACTGAAATATGTCCAAGAGCATGATGACGACTCATCCAAGTAGCAGGAAAAATATATTTTGCCTGCATTATATATTCATCATAAAAGTAGTTCATCATTCAAAGCAGTTTATGACCTGGACCACGTGTGGCCAGTCAGTCTGATACCGTTACGCCAGCGTGTTAGGAGCACAAGTCCACACGTTCCATTCCACTTCATTTCTAATCACAGTTGTGTTGCAGGTCATAATCACATTATTGTGCACATTTCATTATATAATACACTTTCTGTTTATTCACCAAAACAAAGCAACAGTGGAGACATCTTCCACGTTTTCAATTAAAGGACGTGTTTGACACACTAGCAGCGCTCAAAGTGATCCGCCACTGAGTCGTGTTACTGCTCACATGCTGCTGGTGTTTGACCTTTTGACCTGCCTGCAGAGATCTGCATTAACCACGCAGGAGTGCACATAGCTACACAGGAAATCACCGGAATACCGTTCTACTCTCACACATTAGGCCAACGGAAATGATTGTGGCTTCTTCTATTTGTACTTTTACTTCAGTACAGTTTTTAAGTTCTTACTCCATCACTGCTAAACTAGAAAAAAAAAGGAAGACATGGTGTGAGGTAAAAAAGCTTTCCAGCAGAATTCTTTCTCGCCGCCACTAACTCTGGGCACATTGGCAATGAATGGTCCTCTCTTGCAGTGCCCTTGTAGCTGAATGGGAGCAAATAGAGCCAGATTCCAAAATCTAGAGATTATTACAGCAGCAGATGGTTTTCGAGTGACATCCTGTCGTGGTTTCAACAACTGAAGCATCAGTGCCACTGGTAGCTGCTTGTGTCCAGTTTGACCTCGCTTGGTGTTTTCTAGCAGAGCCGCAGTTAAAGTATGAAGGCAGAGATAAATAAAGACGGGACGGGGGTGGACGGGGACGGGGGTGAGCAGCATCTGGCACCGAAGCAAGAATTTAAATGTGCAGTTGTAGTGATCAGAAACTGGCATCATAGAGCCATTAGCAGATGCAAATGAGGGCAGAGCTCACTGGCGGGTTTGTCTCGCTCGGTCTTAACGTGCACACAGACACATGCACAGAGGGAACAGCTGATTTCAGGTATAGTGAGGCATGAAGGTTAATCCTTGGTGAAATGCAGGAGTTCAGCTATAAGCACCGTATACGCGTAAAACTGGAGGGACCCAACCAAAGAGCCTCAACATTAAACCCACCTGCTGGAAGACTATTACATATCCTGCACTCACATATAAAGATTTAGTCTTTTTCATTGCTCTCTACCTCGGCCTTTCGGAGTGTGGGTGACAGCTTTCGGTCTAGATGGTCCAGGTGGCAACAAACGGTGTGAGGGTCTGCAGAAGCCTCTCAGGAGTCTCTGGGCAGCGCTCTGCCTCCTGCCATCTGGAACCCAGCCAGAGCGTCTTCACAATCACGGCAGCTCTCACAGTGAAGTCTGGAACAATGAGGCTTTCAGACACATCAGCACTGACCGAACTGATGGAAAATCTCGTCTTTAACTTTATGAGACATCTGCAACCGTCACAGGATCCCTGTGCCTCACTGACGGGACGGTGCACGTTTACACAGCAGCAGTGCGGACTTAATTATTAAAATGTCCTAATTCTGAGACTTATTATTTTTGCATCTTTCCAGGACAGCACACAGGTCTGCAGCTGCTACAGTGAAACAAGGCAGCTACATCAGCTCGTCCAAGCTGTTACTGTGTCTTTATTTCAGCAAAAATCTAAATATATTTGAATATTTATCTCAGTTTATCATCTATTAGTATGTTAATAGGTTAACTTAGCTGTGGTGCCTGCTTGTAAAAGTATATCAAACTATCCCAAAATGTTGAACTATTGTTTTAAATGTATTTATATTTAATAAAAAAAACACACACATGCCAACAAACGACTGAGAATATAATCATTTATTTACTCCATTCCAAGAAATGTACACGTATGTTCTCTCAAGGTATAAAATTTATCTTAAATAAGCAATTGTTCTATTTCATATTCATGCAGAATTCTCATTATTTCATTAAAACCCCTGAAGACTTCTTTAAAAACTGATGACAGTCGGACACCACAAACAACCAAAATCATCCAAGAGCAGAATGAGTTTTATTAGTTAGCAAAAGCTGTCCAGCAGTTTGCAACCTGACAAGGTCATTGCTTCACTGTTTTTTTTATTTTTTTTTTTTTTATTAGCTTTATATTAAAAAGAAAGAAACTAACATCTGAATATGAAAACTGAGAAAAGCGCTTGTTGTAAAGTTTGCACAGATTATAAATCACAGAGAGGATTAAAGGCTTCGGCTGTTGCTGTGTTTGAGCTGGGTAATAGTAAACTTATTGCTGCTGTTGCTCCTTTAGTTTCCACGTGTTGCTGGTGTTGTTGTCGTTGCAGATGCCGTTGCTGCTGTGGTTGCTTCCCCTCTTCTTGCTACGGAGAAAAACCCTTTAGGACCCCGGAAGCTGACGGATGTTCAGTGTGATGAGATGCTGAAAGGGTTTCTTTAACGGGAAGGTTGAAGCAATCACTGCCTGGGACGAGGCATCAGTGCAGGCGATATCTGAGTCTGTGGGTGCTCGCTTTGTGCTTTGTGAAGATGAAGGTGATGGTAAACCTGAGGCTGGTGAGCCGGCGAACTCTGGAGAGAGACGGGGACAAGAATAACAGTTTAGTTTACGGAGCTGTGTTCGGTTCAAACAGAGAACACGGAGAAATATTTAACATCCTGATCCTCACTCTGCTTTCGTCTGGTTTCTCCGTTTGCTCGTCTGTTTCCACCGGAGCCCCGTTAAAACTCCTAAAATGAAATCATTTTTAAGTTTCTGTTGGAATTTGATTACAAAGTTCAGCTCGGATGAAGATCCAGCAATAGCTTTACCTTAAACTGTAACATCGAAACTATCTAAGCTGGATATACAGCAAGTAGTAAAAATATAAAATATTAATTTTTTGCTTTTAAGAAAAAGTCAAGGCTAGACTTGCCAATTAGTGTCTAACAAACAGTTTTTTGGTAGATACTCTACGGATATCCTTATAGAAAAAAACGGAATAACAGGAAGCATCTAATCATAGTGTCTAAAGTAAGAACATTTTCTCGTAAGCGAAGACATTTTTGAGAAGTGAAAACAGTTCTGCAAGGTGGGGACATTCGTAAATGAGGACATTTTCACTAAGTGAAAGTGTTAAGATTGAAAACAGGGCAGTTTCTAGATACTTTGGTGCCCGAAGTGACACATCCTTCACGTGTCTATACACTGTATGTATTTGAAATATTTTATTATTTTACATTGGCACAATCTGCGAACCTGTTAAAAATTCGAAATATAATGTCAGCAACAAATGTTTAGCAGCGTTTGCATTACCGCCTCCTTTAGCAGCATCCTGGAAGTGTTTGGCTACTGAGGCCATCAAAGGTAATTTTAAGGCAAAAATCATGTTCGATAGAAGCTTTCAGGCGCTCGGCAGTTCACAGCCTCCTCTGTTATCATTATTTTTGACTTTGTTTGCAGTGGGTTAAAGGTCTGGACTTGCAGGCGGGTCCATGTAGCGCCTGAACTCTTTTACTACTGAGCCACCCTGTTACGTACACAGTGAAACACACGTTTTAGATACTGAATGTACCGAACACTCTCTAACTACTGTAGCACAAGTGGTTAGAGTACGTACCATCTTCAGCATGTACTTGTGTTAATACACCCTCGGGTCTACCCCGATCGCTTCTACTAGCAGATAAAATGGGAATATAATTATGAGCCTCCCTGCAGAGACCTCTGAACAAAACTCCACCTCCTCCCTCTTTCCTCTATTAAGCCCAAATTGACTCGTTAAGCTTGTCTTAATAAAACCCACTTAATAAAACCACTCTGCCGCACAAACTGTCTCTGCTGTGTTTGCACACACAAAAAAAAGTCCAATTAATGTGAAAAGCCTCCGTGCTAATCATTAGCATCTCCATTAACCCTTCGACACCTCCTCCCTCGAGCTGCATTAGCGAGGGGGGCAGGGCTACAATTAAGACAGCTCGCCTGCAGATGCCTTTTGCCGGCACACAAAACATTTTAATTATACATAAAACAACAGAGTGAAGTGTTCGCACAGCACGAGAGCAACAGTGATATCAGACGCCCCCCCCCCGCCCTCCTCTTAGCTACACCACTGAAAAACAACCCTTTGCCAGAAGTGTTTTCACTATAATGTCACTGTACCATTTGGAATCCCTCCTCACTTTTTTACATCATTTGAACCATGTGACTCATATTTATTGTGAATCGATCATTGCAATGTTTTCCATTCTTCTTTCCCCTAAATCTATAACTATGGCCTTAAGGTTTTTCCTTGAGTCGCAACCATTTTGAATCCCTCCATTCCATTCCAAGGTAGTAAAACCAAATTTTGATTTATGTTTTGCTCATTCGCTGCAATTTGTTCATTTATGAAAATAAATGTTTATCACTTCCATTTTTGAAAGCATTCTTTGTTTGCAGCATTTTTTCACACCTGCCTAAAACTTTTGCGCAGTGCTGTATAATTGCAAAGAATTTTGGCATTTTGCATTTCATCATCTACATTATATGATGTAAAAATTTCAGAGCATGCAGAGAAATCGCAGTTTTATTGATGAAAACTATGATGGGAAATATTTGTTCTTGACAAAGAGTAAAACCAAACAAAAAATATCCACTGTAATGAAAATGATGATAATATGTTTTACATTTTTTCTTCAGTAAATAAAACTAAATAATAGTGTGAAAGAGAAACGGAGAATTAGCGTTTGAGAAACCACTTAAATACAAAGTGTCACTCACCAACTTGCAGCATCTGTGAAAACACAAAACGTAGAACTTAATTAACTGAAAGTGTTTCATACTCTGTCCAAAATGTCTCCGCTTTAAAAGTTGATTTAACTGCTCGGACTGTTGCACTACAATTAATAAGAAGCTTGTTATGTAAAGGAATCTTGTCTATGTCACCTGACGATACCAGGTTTATGAATTAAATTAACCTGCTCAGGATTGGAAAGCCACTGGATCACGATGAATATGCTGCATCATGCCCACAAGCAGCAGAAATCTGAAATCAAACATGAATGGGGGGAACTTGATTTCCAAATGGAGGTAATTGGTCTCCTCAGTTCCCAAACACTTGAGTGTTTATAACAGAAGAGGTGATGCAACACAGTGTTAAACCGTCCCAGCTGTTTTTGAAACGTGTCGCTGACTTCAAATTCACATCACATTTCTACATTTGTTACAATATACAAAAAGAATTTTTAAATGATTTGCAGATCGTTGGATTCTCTTTTTACTTCATAAAATCGGGCGTCTGAGCAGATTTCTGGCGCTAACTGTGTTAGTCAAATGCAGATTTCCTTCTTCAGATAATGAACATTTTCATTTGGTTTGAGATTTGTGCAGATTTAGGAAGAAAAGTATGTTGACATACAACATATAAGTATGCTGCCCTCATAGGCGCTCCTTCATTTTTTTGGATGTTTTAAATTGGTTATTGCTTGCAGTCTAGTTGCACAGGAACATAATTTTGAGGAGATGGGACTACATGATGTTGCTTGGAAACCTGTGTATTTTCCAGATATTCTCACACTTTGTGACCTTTTTGCACAACATGGAGAGATGTAATAAATGTTTGAAAAGCATGGTTTGGCTCCCTGTACGTGTCTTCTTTTCACAGTTTTTGACTTCAGCTGCCTCTGCGGAATCTGCTAACAGAGAAAACGCACCTGTTGCCAGTCACTGAGTAGGACAGAACAAAGACATCCCAGTGCTGGAACATTTTATTGAGTTTTGTGACTATCATGTCCACTTTTGGCCAAATTAGAAGCTGACATTTAAGCTCACTGAGACATTGTAATGTCCTCATCCTTGCCGACGGCGCTTTATCCCACAAACAGATCCATTTGATTTCTTGCTTATTGCCACAATCTAAAGGCATAGAGGAAAGTCCTGTGATCGAATGGCATTGTCCGGGGTGAACCGAACCCCACCCGAGTCCTGCTACCCTTAAACAGATAAGTGGCTCAACGGTTGGATTCAATGTCCTGACTGAACATACACAGTCAACAACATCCAAAATCCGAGGGAGATTGAAGAGCCAAAGAATAAGACGAGGACGATGAGCGTGAAGGATTGGGCTCACGCAGCTTAGATGTGTTGCTTCTGTTAAGTTCTTCTAACTTAAAGTATCATAATATTTGGCATGATCATAACTGAGACTTCTGTGTTTTGGTTAGCTTATCTAAAGGAACTCAAATATGTGGCCAAATATATCCCCTTGAAAATACTGCCTTAGAAAGAAGCAGGGATCCTCCTTTCATACAGAGCTCTCTAGAGGACTCGCAATGTGAAGTCACTAGGCAGTCAAATTCTTTTTGGTTCACAGAGAGGACAACTAATTCCCACAAGCTTTTTATGGGGAATTGGTATCAAAGACCCTTTATGTGAGTTTCTATCTCTTTGGTGATGCGCCCCCCAACAGACTCGAACGGAGTCAGTATTCAGCCCTCGTCATGCAAAGATCACCATGGGATATTTGGAGCATATACTGTATGTTTCTGTTTTATGGTTTGTAGTTTTTGTGTAGACACGCTTCTGTTTAAAGGTTTGGAAGATTTTTTTAACATCAAATTGACTGGAAATAAACCATAGACACTGTTGATTCACATTGTAGCTGGAGCAGCTTTTTTTAAAGATAGAATTTTTACAGAGATGTGCTGAGGTCCTTCGTTATTACAAACACAAGTGGTTCAATTTAAAATGCGAATAAAGAAACAATTTTGCAATTAGTTTTAGCACAGATAAAAACATTTATGATTCATGGGGAAAATGGGACATTTTCTAAGTAACCCTACAGTTTTGAACGGTCCTTTGTGGCCTCAGCTATGGCAAGGTCTAGTGGATCATTCAACATTCAACATTTAAGATTCTAAGAATGTATAATTACTTTTGTGATCTATCGTAATAATGTGATAATTATAACATTAAAGCTGGAGACACATGATATGGAGTTTTATTCTGGGGAACTTGGGTGAGATAACCGACGATAATAGTCTCCTAGAAGCTACTTGAGACTACACACTATTTCTCAGGAGGTGTCTCACACTCCGACTCCCGTAAGTCCAAGAGGGTTCGTTTTAAAAGGCTAATGAAAGGTCAAAATAATCAACGGTTTCGCAACAGAGGGTATCGAGACACTGGATCCAAAGTAACTGAGAGCCAACCAGACAAGGGGCAGCTTTACCTCCACCTGCGAGGGCGTAAGATTTCAACATTCTGCCACCTGCAACCGTTGAACCGTCTATGGTTGATCTCAGGATCTGCAAATCACCCAACATTTCAATTTTCAGCACCTCTTTGACTCATTGCGATTCACTCGGACTTTGACCAGATGCAAATGTTGGTGAATCCACCGAACAGACTTTGTGATGAACTCTTTGTTCCACAGTCTTGTGTTTCATTGACTCGGTGCGTTAATATGTCTGTATCTAAACGCTTTCTTCCTTCAGTGTTTCACTATTTTCATGTTTCAGTCTGATAATCCCTGGCTCAGTCTTAATTACTCCCTAATAATTAGAAAATCCTGATAATCTGCTGCTTAATCGAGGCAATTCAGCTGACTGTGACACACACGCGTGCGCGCACGCACACACACACACACGCACAGAGCAGTTATCAGCCTTGTGAATGACTTTGAAGCAGATAATTCTCTGTGTCTCAACACCCACTAATTACCAGCAGCTGAAAATGCTGCAGGAATCTGAATCAGCTCCTCAGGAAATTACAAGATACACAGCTAATAATCACACACACACACACACACACACACACATGCACGCACACACAGCTAGTGTCAATCTTCTCAGCCCTTTCTCAGTCAGCAGTGAGAATCCTTAGTCTCGATCAGATATAAACGCCAGTCTGCAAATTTAAAGGAACACTCCAACATTTATCTTGCTTCTGCTCCCTGGACTCGGATGAAACAATGGATCAGCTCATCATGCTGATGCTGAGAAGGTATTTGTTTACCATGTTCCCCATCATGGTTTAGCATGTTAGCGCTGAAGAGGGAACATCACATGCCGGAAGATATTTAAACTAATTTAATCAAAAACCCAAATATTAAAAATCGTGAAAAATAATTTGGACCTGTCTACAGACAGGATCGAGGTGGCATCGTGCTGGATGGAACGGTGACAAACTCAATTACTCGAGTAAAGTCCTAAAACAGAATTCTGAGGCACTTGTGCATGATGTGACTGTGGCCTTTGGAGCAGAGGGGCTGTACTAGCAGGTTCTGGGTTTGAATCTGCGGGTCGCCTGGGACATTTACAGTCACAGCAAACAAAAGTTTCTCCTCCGTGGATCGACATGTCTCTTTATGTTACTGTCACACTGACTCTGATGTCGAGATCAGCGCTGCACCATCTGTTGCAGGACATTTTCTCCTTCTTGTCCCAAATGACAGCTCTTTATGAATCTGGCTGTGTGTTTAGGGTCATTGTCCTACTGCAGAATCAATTTGGAACCAATCTGACACCTCCCTGACGTTACTGCCTGATGCCTAAAACGTCCTCACACTATTGTCTATACGACCATGTCGGTTTGCCAATAGGTGACGGGTAATGTAGGGGAAGAAATGTCATTTATGTTTGAGCTGCACTGATGTAGACACTCGGTCCAGATCCTGGACACAAAATGGCTGAACCTAAGAGACACTTATCAAACAAGTTTTGATGAAAAGCATAAAGGTGCTGCTGACACCTACTGTTTCATATTTCCAAGAAAGAGCAGAACATAAAGAGTCAAAGAAGAGACAGAACGGATGGAAGAAACCTACTCAGCCATAAAACCAACATAAATAAATTAGCAGGAAGCACCACCAAGAGTCACAGTCAGAGGTTTCTGCAAGGATTTCAAATTGTTGTTTCAACAGCTAGAGAGGCGCCCACAAGACACACACACACACAGACACACACACACACACACACACACACACACACACTGGCCGCTGCCCTCTCTCTGGTCCAGCTATAAAAACCCATTAGTAATCACTCCTCGACTCTCAGCGGCTCTTTTCGCCCAAACGACTTCCATCCAGCCAATCTGCATAAATCTGCATTAATGGACAATTTTCCCTCCACAGAAAACAAATGTGCTTAAAAAAAAAAACGCCTTGTCTGTCGGCTTTTAGAGGAAACATCAGACAGCAGAGACACACACTCACACTGACAACACTTACACACACACACACACACACACACACACACACACACAACAGCAGTTTGTATTAAGAACAGATATATTGTGTCAGATGCTTTGCTACAGCAACACTTACAAATATGAAAGGAGTGTTGGACAAAACAAACAAGAAGCTGAGAACATTGCTGTTCTTAGAGCCTCGCAGATCCTGGAGCTGAAATGTACATCCTGAAGATGGTGCGAGAGAAAATGGAGTGGGTTACGTGTCTCTCTCTGAGTGCGGAGATGCAGAGCATAAATGTGGTGGATGTCATCCTATTCAGCCTCAGACCGAGTGGTCGGAAGTGCTGTTTTTATCCTCATGAAAGCTTGATTTGACGTGTGAGTTCATCGAATCAGTCATCAAATTGGAATCTATCACCAGCTCTTTTCTTAGCAACAAATCCTTACAGCAAGACCACAGGCGTCTCTTAATACAGAATATGCCGGATTCAGACTCAGACTGTGCGCTGCCCCTCGGCCGGGCTCTGGTGGTCACACGTCAACACAACTGCACAACCTGTAATGCAGATGTTCAGTGTGTTATTGAATAGTGGTGATATCTGCACATACTCTAAGCACCACAGTCCACAGACTGTTGTAATGTTTTGGTCTGGTATTGGCAGATGGATTGTTAGAACTGGACACTGGATTGAAACATGGCACCTTCCAGTTTTTAGGCTTTAGAATGACGTGGATGGTTTTTACGGATCATGTTTTTGGGGGCCATTGGACATGTCTCCTAAAAACCTACTCCAGCTTCACCCACATGTGTGTTTTTTTTTTGGTTTTTTTTGGTCTTTTGGCTTATTCCATAAATTCAGGGTAGCCACAGCAGATCATTGGTCAACATGTTGATTTGGCACATTTTTGCAAGGATGCCCTCCTGACGCAACCCTCCCCAATTTTTCCAGGCTTGGGGGCCGTCGCTGCACTGCCGGGGATGGGGATAGGCGGTTTTAGGGTTCAATGCGTAGCCCAGGGACACGTGGTCATGGAGAGTTGGACGTGAACCTCCCTAATTCTACAGTTTCTCTCGATCCTACACTGTTAACAGCTCCAACTAGAACTGTAAACCCATGCTGAATAATAATCACGTTACATTCCAGCTTATTGCACAATAAACCAGTTATGTGTAACGGTTTCATGTGCTTCTTTATGGCACCACCCTAAGAATATCTGCACTTGGTTGTTCTATCATCTCTTAGCAAAAGCTGGATTTTGATCTCAAGTCTGACACAAGTTAAACTGATCTATGCTCCACTTATCCCATGAAAGCGATTTCTTTCTTCTTCAGCTGCCACTGGAAAAAAAAACCTTAGATCTGAAACTCTGCAGCGAAACCTTTTGACACTGAAAGCAGCCTCTGGTCTCGTGTGCTTCCCCGTTGTCACGGTGACCCTGACCTGGATAAGCAACTTTATAATAAAAGGATGATGGATGGAGGGAAGTCTGAACTTCTGAAAGTAAATGTTTTTTTAATCCAGGTTTGTTTACAGGCTCAGCAGAGTGAAATACAACTAATAATCAAACAAACCGTAACACACACACACACACACACACACACACACACACACACACACACACAGGCATATATCACATTAACCATTAACACACAAAACAAGCACACAGCCCATCAATCACACACACAATCTGTTAGTCTGCTGCATGGCTGAGTTTCAATCAGACGCAGAGAATCCCATCAGAATTCACAACAGGTCTTTCTCCACACACACACACACACACACACACACACACACACACACACACACACACACACACACACAGACAGGGGTTCTGACAGAGCAGATTGGCTCTGCTTCTGCAACGTTCAAGACATTTAAATCTGTGATCTGTAACTTTCTTCACATTGAAACCGCAGCACAAATATTGAGTCATTCAGATCATGTCAGTCATACTTTTGTAGTTCAGTGCTTTTGTACTTTAGTAAGTAAGTGGGCTTATTTTTAAAACATCTTTCAAGAGCGGCCGTCAAAAGTGCTTCACGACGACGCCAAAATGTAAAGAGCTCACTTCACTCGCTTAGTAGTTAAGTAGTTTAAGCAGTTAAGTAATTCTCAGCATTGGCAGCTCCGCACTAATTTACAGCAGAGTAGTTTGAGTATTTTAGCAGCGTAAACGACTACTAGTTGAAGGACTAGTAATAGTAGTAAGTCCTGGTTAACTACTTCATTACTTCTGTGGTTTACTATATAAGTATTTAAGTAGTTTATTGATTCATGTTCTTAAATACCTACAACTTTACTACTCCAGTTGTTTAGTACTTCAGCAGTTAAGTAGTTTCCTCGATCAGCTATTAAGTAGTAATAGGAGAAAGTGTGTCAGTAGTAATCATTAATTCTACTTTAGTTTTAAGTACAACTAAAGTAAAAACATAGTTTCCAGAAAAGTTGGAACTTTTTCTAAAATGCAGTCAAAACTTTGACCTGACATTGACCTTTATTTATCTGACCAAAGTAAAAAGAAAAGACTTTCAGTGTTTTCACTGATATACATAATTGTACTTAGAGGAAAACTGAGGATACTAATTGTTGTGGTTCTTTTGCTGCATGTAAGACTCATCATCCTGACTCCTCTCCCTGATGTATCTTACAGTGCATCTTCAATAGGAGACACGTGGACGGCAGGAGAGCAAGTCGAGCACACACACCCTGTATCTATGAATCCCGCTGCTGCAGCATGTGCAGAACCAGGCCAGGCAGTGTCCTGCTCAAATATCCACTGACTTGCTGGGAAACGACTTTAACTTTAATGGCAGCAGGAGGTACAGCTCTAAATAATACACAGTTTGGTTTGCAGTTTTTATGACATTTTTTAAAATGTCCCAACTTTTTTGGAAATGGGTTTTTTATTTTACTTGTTTGGTTTTAAAGTAGCATATTTTAGTAGTTCACAAACCGAGGGGGTCAATACTCAACTAGATACCAGCTCACGAGCACAAACACTTTTACTGTTCTCTAGCAGATTTTGTAGTTCCGTAGTTGAGTGGGGAACTAACATTAAGGAACTCTCATTTTGTGAAGTGACCTCAAGTCACTTGTACAGTAACAGTTTCTGTACTTCACAAAAAGAAAAACATGCTCCTGCTTCAAATACCCAGAGTATGATTGTGTCCAAGTGCCTCTAACTGTGCGTCTAAGCAAGAAGCTGCTGGAGATGTTGGTGCGTTTAGTCACTAACGGAAAAATAAAGCCAACACCTTTCCATCAGGATTGGTGTGTGATTGTTTCCCTTTCTCGGTTCACCTGACGAATCTTTGTCTCACTTTCAGTTTTTGACTGATGCGAATTTCATCTCACCTGCCTGAAAACATGTTGTGTTACCACGACAACCGGCTGATAATACAGTAGCTGTCATTGCTCTAATCCAATCTGCAGTTCATCTGCACATTTCAGAAGAAGTGTTTTAGCATTTTTAATCATGTTTATCTCCCTCACATTGTCAACACAGGAAGAGAGAATCTCATCGAACTCCTTGTTAAACATCGTGTACGGCAGCCGGTTTAAGAAAAACTGCAGTAGAATCAAAAAAACCTAAAATTTTGTTTGAGCTATGAGGGATTTTTCTTTCTGCTGCTTTAAAACACTTCACCTGTCTCACCGGTGTTCCTTCAGGCTGCCTTCCCTTCCAGCAGCTCCCGGGTGTTTTCATTGGCACGTGCCAAACCATCAGCCATCAGCGCCTCCTCCAGACTCCTCCTGGCCTGGTACACTTTCATCTCCTGCTCCCTACACGCACGCAAACACAAAATGTAAACCACACAAAAATCACAAACAGCCATCAGCAAACACAGAGTTCATCACCAGTGAACGTCGGTTCAGCAGCGATTCCCCGCACGATGTACGCCGTTCCCCCAACCATGTGTTCTGACACCTGGTGATCATGACCTGGTGAACACGTTGTGACTGATCTGTGTAAAATATTTACATATTACAGTTCTTTAACTTCCTGTATGGCTGCCGGAAACTGCTGTTCATCACGAATGAGCCTAATGATAAATTATAGGTGTGTGAGTTTTCTGTGCGTAACATTAAAATAACAGTGGCCTTAAACTCCCGAAGTATAAAACATGAATCCCCAGCTATGACTTCCTATGTTACAGTTTTAATTAGTCTGAACCTAGTTCTTTAACTAAATAAATTCACCCAGTTTGTAAAATGTCCTGAGGGTGATGTCAGAGGAAAGGTTATGGTGTAATTCAAATCTAAATGCTTTGTGCATTGGGGAGCACAAATTGCCCAAGGAAAAACAAATACACAATATGAATACTGAAAATGAAACTAAGTGGACTGGGCTTCCACATATATTCTGTTTTTAGTATGGACCGTTTGTTTTTTCCTTATTTGGGCCCATCAAAGGAAAAGCTACAACATACAGTGATATTTCAGACAATGCGGTTCTTCTAACTCTGTGGCAACAGTTTAAGCAAGACCTTTCCTGTTTGGACATGACACAAAGGCAGCTCCAGTTTAATGTGGAAGTACCTGCCTGTGCTGCACCGAGCCCTGACCTCAACCCACTCCAAAACATTTGGGATGAATTCATTTGGCCACCAAACACTATGACAATAATATATATATATATATATATATATATATCTGTTTACCACCTTAGTCTGATCATGAAAACAACCACCCAGAGAAGAACAGGGCACAGAGGCAGAGGTGCTACCAAGAGAAGAACAGGAGAGCCTGGAATCTCTCCAGTGGCTCTGAAGAGAGGTAACAGGGTTTTTTTCCTTATTTTTAGAATCATTTTATTACATTGGTCCGCGGGGGTGGAGTGGTTAACAATGCCGCTTTACAGCTACAAGGTTCCCGGTTCCGACCCTCAGCCAGCCGCGGTCTTTCTGTGTGGAGTTTACATGTTTTTCCCATGCATGTGTGGTTTCCTCCCACAGTTTAAAGACATGCATGTTAGGTAAAATGACCATAAACTGCCTGTGGCTGTGAATCTAAATGACAGAATGTTTGTCTGTCTGTGTGTCTCTCTGTGTTGACCCTGACATGGACTGGAAACCTGTCCAGGGTGGACACTGCCTCTCGCCCTGTGACACCAGTCTCCCGCGGCCCCGCACAGGATAAGAGGTTACAGATAATGGATGAATAGTGTGTTAGAAAACCACAGTTTGTGATCCCACAGATGCTGCAGGTGGCTGAATAAGCTGTTTATTACATCTGTTCATCCTTCATCATATTATCCTGTAGTTTTTATTCACTAAGAACATTTGGTATCGATTCTGTTTTCAAAGGATACTTTCTATTTTGTGTTATTCTCATAGATATTTGTCATAGTTTTCTTTAATGTGTGCAGCTCAACGGGCCAGGAGCTGGAAGTGACAGAAAATGGTCAAACCTGCAAAAGCAATTAACTCCAGCATATATGTTAATGGCGCCAATGTCAAGTCTATGGTTGTCGGGACAGAGATTTCAGCTGAATTAAACCTTCAAATCCATCCATCTAATAATTCATCCATCTATATATGATCTATCCATCCATCCATTCATCAGTTTATCATCCAACGACATACGTCTATTTTCTAACTGACCAAATCGAAGAGGTTTAAGAATCGAGGTGACATTAGTTATTGAAGAAAAAAGGTGATGAGCTGTTATAAATGTGAGCAGGTTGTGGTGAACTTCCTTCCCTCAGAGTCAACATCCACTCTGTGAAGCAGATATGTGTGTTTGTCTCTGTTTGCTGTCACAGAGCAGAGAAGACGTCTGCCACCTTTTGTCAACACCAACAAAAGATTTAAAGAATCACAGAAGAGGCAGAATCCACTCAATCGTCTCAGACTGAATTTTGATAAAAAACCAGCCAGAGAGAGACACAATGAAACACTGGCTCCTGTTAAATACAGTGCAGATAAAGATATAGATGTTTTCAACGGAAAAACAATGAAAAACAAATAAAGTCATGAACAGAAAAATGAGAGAGATGAGAGGCCAAAAAAAGAGATAGAGGTCAAAAGATGGGCGAGTCTGATAGAGTAGTAGAGGAAGAGGAGAGATGATGAAAAGGAGGAGGAGGGAGGGAAAGGAATGAGAGCGATTTAGGATGGCAAGCACATTCAGCTGGAGGAGGGAAGAGGGAGAGAATTGGAAATTAATGGAGGGGAGAGATAAGAAAGGAAGGAAGAGGAAAGCTGGAAGGAGGGAGAGAGGGAGGGAGGTAACAGGAGGTATAAAAGAAAATGTGACCTAAAGGAGGATGCAGGTGAAAATGGAAAAGAAAGAAAGATGAAGATGGAAAAACAAAGGAAGTCAAGAGTGGGTTATTAAAAGGGTGGAGCAAAGGTGGAAAATGAAATATTAATGAAAAGAGGAAGACAGGGAAGGAGAGAATGGACAGGACAAAATAAAGAAGGATATGGAAAGAAGTGAATGGAAAGAAAATGGTAAAAGGAAGGACAGATGAGCAGATGAAAAAGAAGAAAAGAGAAAGAGAGAAAAAAGAGGGAGAGACAAGCTGAAAAGGAAGAAGAGAAGATCAGATAGGTGGGAGTAAAGGAGTGAAGGATGTAGTAATGTATGCCAGTGATTCTGCTGTAATGGCTTCGGCCAGCTGCACTCTGCTCTGTTTTCTTCTGGATGCACACGCACACACACCCACACACACACACACCACACACACACACACACACACACACACACACACACACACACACACACACACACTCCATGTATGTCCACAGTGCCCCCTGCTGTCAGGCTGCAGAACTGTCTGTGTGCTGACAGGACTGATTATATTCTTTAACCCTTCATCGCAGGGTTTAAGGGCTCATATTGTTTTTATTAATATTCTAAAACGTGCCTTTTTCCCAGGTTTACACCAGCGTACGCACGGAGCTGTAATGAATGCATGATTCTGACCACACTGATTGTTTTTACTCCTGCTACCTACTTTACACATTGTAATTTTATGCTTCCTGCTTTCTGTTTTGGAGGAGATTGCCTGTCTGC
Organism: Channa striata; assembly: GCA_033026295.1. Lineage (NCBI taxonomy): Eukaryota > Metazoa > Chordata > Actinopteri > Anabantiformes > Channidae > Channa > Channa striata. The sequence goes on along the minus strand of CM065187.1, from coordinate 5,848,829 downwards.
TGATAATGACTAATGGGATGCAGGAAAGCAGAGTGTGTTTTGTCAGAAAGAGAAACTGATTCAAACAAAACACAACACAAACACACAGACTCGCCTGCCCACACACGAGCATCGAGCTGGTAGAAGCGCACACATACACATACAAAAGTTAAAAAAACAATGTAGTTTTGTAAGAATTTTTTGTAATAATCTCCATCTCCCAAAAGTAACTAGTAACTAAAGATGTCAAATGAATGTGGTGGAGTAAACGTTTCATAAGATGGAGATATTGCAGTAAAGCGCCCAACAGTCGTACTAAAGCACAGTATTTGAGTAACTTTATGTAATTACTGACCACCTCTGTGCACACACACATCACTGTGACACATCCACGTCAACAGCACGTTTACATGAGTGTTGGCAAGCAACCATTCAGAGCTGACATCATGTTTTGTAGTGCACGTTTGGGACGTGTCTGTATGCACATATGCATGCTCGTGTACAGAAGGAGTGCAGATACTTCACACAGCAAACCAAAAATATGAACTGGCATATCCACATTGATTTTTATGAATGTGGCATGAATACAAAGAATTCTCAGGACCCAGTAAATTAGAGAGATCCTGAATCTTAATAATTTGGATGACTGGCTGAAGATGGAAGGATAAGCTACCTTCAGTTCTTTGCTTTTACAAGATGATCTGCAGAAATGAGCCACTAATGGTCATTTTTAAATGATTTTTAAAGCAAAATAGCAAAAATGGGCAGTTATTGTCCTCACACAACTAACAAACGTCATCAATGTCAGGTCTATGTTGTCACACTGACCCTGCTCAATTTGAACAATTTTACAAACCACTAGATTTGGCACCTGTATGAATACAGCATACGCCAACAAAGCTCTATGTTATCACGTGTGCGACAATGGTGCAGCAATTGTAATAAACACAGATCAGAATAAAATTCTTCAAAAGTTGAAGCCACACAGCAAGTAAGTGTGTGTGTGTGTGTGTGTGTGTGTGTTTAGATGTTAATGAGGGCTGACACTTTCAGCCATCACAGTCTATATGCCTCCTCCTGCTGGTCAGAGGAGTCATTTCAATTAATTCCGAAGGTGACAAACAGTGGCAACACCAACAGGGAAAGTCTCCGGACGCACTTCTATTAGCAAGCTGGCATGATTTCAGCCCTTAGCTCAGGAACAGCATCCCATTCATCTTCTAGATTCAAATGCTGATCACACTTACAAAATGCCCCCCCCCCCTCCTCCCCCCCGGGGTCAATGGAGTAAAACAGTTATAAACCGTGTACACTGCGGGTAAAAAGAAACGTGAAGACTGTGTCTCTCACCGAATGTGTTCATCTGTGACGGTGAAGGCTTTGCAGAGCGGCTGGGACGTGTTGAGCCAGATGGCCGGGTTCTTTTCGGCAGCCACAGACGTCTGTCCTGTGATTGGAGCAGAGCTCATGTGCAGAGCGCTAGCAATGGCTGACAGCAGAGTGTCATCGCTAGAGTCTGGGCCGACGCCTGCAGTCGGAGAAGTCAGAGATCAGAGCGATGGCGTACGCAGCGGGTTCAGGTTAACGTTGGAGACTGGGACCTTATAGCGGCATAGGTTGTCTTTTGGTATTTGTTTTTTAATGAGAGTGAAGCATTTTTCTTGCTGCTTTTTTTTTCCAGGAGGAAGTGAAATGGCTCCAGTTGAAAAAAGCACAATATTGAAATATTGCAATACACAATATTGTGTATCTTCATTGTCCAATCAGGTTATCCAGCAGATGTTTTGATGACTTTATAGATGCTTATAGAACAATTCTTATCTTATCTGTGAGGTGGAGGACAGTGACTCTGTCATTGTTGACTAAGAATATGAAAAAGATGCAAAAAGCTTCTCTTTATGAAAAAACTGTAGACTGCAACAGAAAAAAGACAGAGCGGTTTGTTTTGCAAGTTCTGTTTGATCAGGATCTTACTCTGCAGTCCTTTGGGCAGGTCCATGGTCCTCAGGACTTCCTCTGTGACATCTGATGACCGGAGACCTTTCAACCTCTTCTCCCAGAATAGCTGCACACAGACAAAGACAGAGAGAGTTAATGTCGATGACACACCACCCTTAACAAAAAAGGTTAGAAATGAGTGAGAACGGCTTTGTCTCCTTCTCACACTCAAACCTGCCTTGTTGACATATTCAAATATAGTTTTGCCTAAGCAGGCCGGGCAGCATATGGTGAAAAGAGCTTCAAAGTTTAAATGTCACAGAGCTGAAGTACCACAGGATATGCCCTGCACTCCATCCGACGGAAGGTGTTAAACCCACTGAGCTGCATTGTGCATTCATTGCCTTCACTAATCCGGGTCTTTGCTTGGTTATATAGTGATGCAAAACCAGATGGAAAAGTTGTGGACTAAACGAGGACGGACTTTGCCGTTAGGTCTGGTAAAAGCAGCCCCCAACAGTGACCACTGAGCATCTCACAGCTGTTGCTAAGTAATTGCCGCTGCATTCATGTCACTTAACAACCTCATTAAAATCAGTAAAGAATAAAAAACATATTTGACTACATTTACTCAGCTAATATTATTTAACAAACCTTGCACCAAATGCACAGTGGGACACGACTGCCCATTAGCTCTTGCACTTGCTCTTTTTTTAGCATTTGCAAGAGTTTTTAATAATGTCTCAACAAGCATTTTGGAAGGAAGCCACATATCAGCCAGAGGAGCGGTGCGTCTGGCTACCATCTATACTTGCACTACCCACTAAACGATGCCGTCCTAGATGAGGGTGGAGTGACAAGGTGAACTGGTATCTTTTAGTTTCTGATCTTCTAGTTTCTGACCCCCAGGCGATCAGCAGTGTGTAGTGAACAAGCAGGAACAGGAAAATGGATCGAGTGGACCTGGGTTGCCAGCCCCTGCCTTAAAGCAGAGCTTCGCAGTATTTCCGGTTTGTTTTAACACAACTAACAGGTGGCCATGTGAACACTGGAAGGAACTGAACTCCTTCTTCAGTAGTTATCTAAAGCTGAAATTGGGCTTTTTAATAATATGCTCATTAATGCTTTGCACAGAGGGACAACGTTACCCTCCGTCACTAACAGGAAGTATCTTCTGAAACAATCACTTACAGGCCTGCTGTGTGGCCAGCTGAATGTTGGTTTGCGACAGACTTGAAATACTGTGAAGTAACTGTAAGTACAGTCATTACACTCTGTAACTTCTCATTTCAACGGCAATAATTAGTGGATAGATGTCGTCTATTCAAACGGAACGAGGGACAGTAAACACAGTAAATACAGTGCACTCTATCATAAATACAAGCTTCAGTGTCTCTGTGTCATGCTGCTTGTTCCCATGATGCCTCTGCACCCTCTAGTGGTTGCAGTCGCCATGACAACCCCGACTCTGTCATCCCTTTCGTTGTTACATAAGGGTTTTCAGTTGTTCCCAAGTCAAGATGACAGCATGTGTGTGTGTGTGTGCGTACGTGTGTGTGTGTGTGTGTGTGTGTGTGTGTGCGATGGTTAGCCTCTCACCTGTCTGGGCTGTTCGGTCGCTCTCTGCAGGTCTGTCTTGACCTTGTTGCCAGGATGACTTGTAACCTTGGTAACGGGCTGTTTAAAGATGGATGCCGTTTGTCTGATTGGCAGAGCTGTGTTAAGGTCCGGTTTACCTCCCTGGACAAGACACAGACAAATAATTGGTGACAATTTTCCTTCTTTTCTAATTCTGTCATTCATTCCTACAGTTCTTCCCTCCCAGCGTGTGTCAGGTGAACTTAAAGGGTTAACTCTATTTTCACAGAGAACAACAGGAAGTGAGAGAGAGTGTGTGTTTGTACCGTACTGACACGGTTCATAACTCTGCACAGTGCTGCTTCTCTTCACACTTTATTACACACACACACACACATAATTCCTGTCCCGCTGAAAGATGGTTATGATGGTTGGTTGCACTTAAAACATTTCTCAGCATTTACTACCACTGCTACTGGCAGGGCTGTTATTATTATTAGCTGTATTGTTAGACTGACTTAGTTTTGACAAGATGCACCTAAAAATTGACAACTGCAAAAAAAATGTTGCCAAAATAAACACATGGCGTGTAACTCAGGGTAACCCAGAAAATAACTGCATATCACCCTGGAGTTCTTGCTACAAGGAAATTAAAGAAGGCTTGATGCAGATGAGGCTCATATATCGGGACTTTTTTGCAATAGATCCTATGTTTTGCCCTTATTAACATTTCCCTACCTGGCAATATGAACAGTGAGCAATAACTTTTGAATGTTTAAAGGTTTTTCTCTAACAACATGTGCACATTTGTTCAAATTGACTGACTTCAGTGGTCAGATGCATGCGAGCATTTCTACTGGAAATGACAGTGGACAATCATTAAAATGTGTTTAATGCTGAAAGGCAACAAACCAGCTGTGGTTTTGTGACTTTTAGCATTAAACACATTTAATTATTGTCTAATCATTTACCTGAATATTATATTACTCATCACACAGATTATAGTTACACTAGGTAACGTTTTTGTAAATAGTTCCTTTTGCAGGAATGTTCTCCAGAGACTATATTGTATGATGATGCAGATTGATGGGGGCAGCTGTGCCTCATTTGTTGGAGCCACAAACCGCACGCTCACTGTTTCAATCCTCAACTCACCAAAGTTTGACCACAGTTGAGCATGGATCAACGAAACAGAAATGATTAATATGATTATTATCCAGCACAAAGTCATTTCTATTGCGCTAATCTAACGCAACCTCGACTCAGTTGCCAGCTGCTAAGGCAACTTCCCATTGGTCTGTGCCTGACTGTAAATGCAAATGGGTGAATGAAAGCTGAACAAGCTGGAGTTTTTGTGGTGGTGACCTGTGGCCAGCTAGGAGAAATAAATATACAGTAAAAAAAAAATACACAGTACTGTAAACCTATGATTAGAAGATAAATATCAAATATTGATTGTATGGTATTTGGCTGTATTAACACATTAATGGCATACCAGACATGGAATTTCAGCACCTAAGATCCTGTTCTTGTTTTATTGACATAATATGAGTCAAATTTTATTTAGGAGTGGATGGGTGGGGTGGGACCTATTAGGCAGCAAGTGAACATTCTGTCCCCTTAAATCGACGTGATGAGGGCAGAAAACATGGCCAAGTGTACGGATTTGAGCAACTCGGACAAGGCCCAAATTGTCATGGCCAGATGACTGATTCAGAGCGGCTCCAAAACTGCAGCTATTGTGGGATATTCTCAGTCTGCAGCGGTCAGGAACTCCCCAAACTGCTCCAAGAAAGGAAAACCAGTGAACTGGGGACAGGGTCATGGGCGGCCAAGGCTCACTGATGAACATGGCGAGTGAAAGCTGGCCCATGAAGTCTGATCCTGTTAAAGAGCTACTGTGGCTCAAATTGCTTAAGAAAAGTTCATCCTGGTTCCAACACAGAGGTGTCAGAACACACAGTGATTTATGGCTGATCTGTGGAAACCCGTTCACAGATTATCAAAGACAGCTGGTTTCTGTGAGTAACCTGGTTACTAACGTGCATTTAAAAATGCAGTTATGCGTCCACTGTAATCGTTCTGAGGTGTTACAGAGTGATACCTCTTACCTCGTACACAATCTTTACTCCAGACAGCAGTGTTGTGTGTCGACAGCTGATCTGAGATGCTGTTTGACATTTTCACCAGCAACGCCAACAATCAGAGCTTAGAAATCACCAAAACAGAAAGCTGCCTCGGGGATATTTTCTATCATGGGCCTTTGCAAATGACACAGATAATTTGGCACGTTCGCAAAATATAACTTTCACTCATTGCAGGCTGTAGCTGAATCCAGTAAAAGTTGATTAAAGAGGTGGGAGACTTCAGAAAGCTGATGATGAGACATGTCAGTGTGTTTGCACATGGAACATGTCATGGAATTGAAGCTTTGTGAAGATATGGTGAGTTTGCAATAAAAATACACAGGCCTCCACAAATAAATGAGTTTAGAGCAAACACTGGGAATGTGAGTGTGTGAACAAACAGGTACAGAAGAGGTTCCGCGAGAGGAAGGTGTCCTGTGGTTAACTGAACGCAAACGCCGTCATTCTGTCGGACTGATTACAGAAAGACGGCTGCAAATACACTTGCGTGGCCCTGCCCATAGAAAGTCTATGTGTGGGAAACGCTGAAGAGTTTCACTCTCAAGATGACGTTTAACATGAAGTTTGCATAGCAGAATCTATATAAAGATTTTATGAGTTACCAAAGTTTAAAAAAATGGTCACGGAAACACTCGGAGCACTCTTGTTCTCCAGAGGATGAACCTGTAGGCTCCACTCGAGGGTCTTTCCTCTCGTACTTCCTTTAAATGAAACACCACCATGTTGTGTGTTCTGTTTAACCTTGACACTGGATTCCCAGTCCCACAACTGTCTGCTAACACCAAACTCAACCTGTTAGTAAAACCTCTCTTCCTCATAGTATCTGAATCTCCGTTCCCTCCTTTTCCTAATGGCCGTCCTCTATTATTCCCAAAAGTGCATGCTGACAAAAAATATTGAGAAGTTTCTTTTATCGACACACTTCCACGCCGAAGGAGGCGACGCTGGCGTTCTGTTTGATAAAGAGAACCCAAGCACAAGACAACACACACACTGTGTACGTGTGCAGAGGCAGGACAACACCCACGCTTGACATAACACACACACACACACACACACACACACACACACACATCAGTCTGTTCGCGAGTCCCGTCTGCTCACAGTGAGGTCTGTTCAGAGATGTCAGGGAAAGGAAGCTAAAAATGCTGAATGTGATGCAGCTGTGGCAAATACTGGAAACACATTCACTGCTCACCACAACTGGAGCCTAGACCAGTCAATTTATGTCCACACACAGACTGGCATATGAGTAATATGAACTTTGGCGAAAAAAGACAACTCCTGAGACCAAGACAAGTCTGAGTGTAGAAACACGCAGCAACAGACACAAGGGGCCTGTTCTTTGTACGCAGATCCAGTATCAAGGGGGTAAACTCTGGTCACAGTTCTCCAGTTGTGCTGGTTTTTTAGACCAGGTTCAAACGTGGACTGGAAACGCTGGATTTAATTATCTGACAAGTCTTCCTTGTTACCCAGGTTTGTCCTGTAAGGTTTCACCTATGAAGACTCTAGGTGCTGTTAAAAAAAGAATAAATCAACATAAAAAAAGCATAATTATTTCCTTCTTGTCTTTGAAGCTGAGAGTGTTTACACTGACTCAAACTTGGGAAAAAACCTGCTTCTAATTTGGTTTGACAATGTGGAGATGTTGTCACGACAACAGGACTTTGGAAGAACCAACAGGTCCAGGATAGTGTCAAACTGACCCAGTTAAACCACAAATGGAAAATACAGCTTGGATCAAAACACCTACAATATCAGGATCAAAATAAACCAAGACCAGCCATGACAAAAGACACGTCAGAGTCAAAACACTCACAGGACAAATGTCAGAACTGAAACGCCCACGGATCAAACTGTATCGATGATCTGAGCATGACAGTCTCCCAATTTTTAATTTCCATACTTGCATTTCGTCCTTTCATCTAATAACTTCACTGGCCTGAAAAGCAGTGCAGGCTGGCGGGGTGGAAGTGCAGTGTGTTGTGGTTGTAAGCGACAATGCCAACTTGTCTGTGTCGCACATGGGAACAGTGTTACAGACGTGTCCCCGTCTTGTATCATTCCAAGGACTGCTCAGTAAACAAGACAGCTCATTTGGCTCCGATGACGCGTGGGGGTCTTGAAGGGCCGTCCATTTTCAACCGCTAACCCCTGTACGCTGTTTTCAGAGAGGAGCCGCGACACACAGTCCAACAGTGATACAGGAATGAGAAGTAACGAGAGCAGAAGTGACGGGATGGGGCTTCATTCGCATTCTGCTCTATTCTTCCCCCATGAATGACCCGTCGACCCGTTGTTCTCCGGGGTCCAGAAATCCCTCTACGCTATATTCGATACCCTGACATTTGCAGAACCCAACCCCCACCCACGATGTAATCCACCAACTTTACCTTCGACAGGTTGAATGGGTCATGTCGAAGTTTCTGTTTGTTCTTCTGCAGTTTGCCAGGCATCATCTTCCCCGTCCGGAAGTCGAAACATCCCAGATCCACTGCGTTTCCAAGGTAACGGGCCAACTGAGGTTTACTCCTGAACTTCTTTCCTGTAGGGCTGAAGGCAGGAAATAAGAGAGAGACAGACAGATATGAATATGAATATCATCATTTGGGATTTCCAGACATGATTATTTATACATGTCATGAATATGCTGCAGAATTAGAGAGTAACTATAAACAAACTACGAAGTTTTAATGTTTCCATTATAATAAAGTCCTCGTCTAATCTTCAATTACACTCATCTTCGACAAGTCCCACCCACAGGACATGACGCGGACCACAGCTCGACAGATTAGTCCCAGTCCAGTTTTTACATTTAGTCAAATGTGCCGGAGTTGTGCTGCAGTAGGTATCCCAGCATGCACTGGGCATCAACCAGAGACCAAATGACAAGAGCCAGTCATAAATACAGTACATAGTCCTGTGTTTATAACGACTTTATCCACAATTAATGAGGTTACAACCAGATACAAATACTAAACGCATATTTATGATACAATGTACTTGATTAAATGAAGGAGATGATCTAATCATCATTTCAGACACACTTTTGTAAATTGTGAAAGTGTGTCTTACTGCCATGATCCAATTTATCTAACAATTTTGGAATTCAATACAGAATCGTATAGAGTTAACAAATGAGAAGCATAGAAACTCGTTGTTTTGTAACAATTTAAAGTCACGTTTTTTCAATAGTAAATTATTTTTATTTACGCAGATAAATGGAGTAAAAAAGGTAACATGTATGCTGTGAGACCATTTGTTGCTTTGTAATAACTTTTTTTGCGGGGGGGGGGGACTAAAATAACCAAAAAAAAGGACAGTTCATGACTTGAGAGCTTTATTGACTGACATTATTTTAAAGAGGAGGTCAATTAATTGTGATACATGAAAACACAAGATTATTTCTCAGTCTCACATGTGTGAAGTCGGCTCAACTCTAAAAAAAGATCATTGGTTAAGATCACTGATCATTTTAATATTAAAAATGTTACCCAGCTGTTTTTGTACGTATATTTTTGAGAATGAGATGTGAGAACCTGCCAGCCTGCCTGCAAGCTTGTCACACATTTCACAGCGAGACGCAGCAAGACGGGCTGGAATATTTATGACTGTATGTTTTTTGCAAAGTTACAGGAACCGTGTGATAATTTGGCAAATAAGCTCATTTGGGAAAAATCATTAGCGCTCTCACTGAAGTCTGCTATATTTAAGGCTTCTGCTGGTCGCCCAGTCATAATAAAATCAGCCTACAATTATCTCGGCTCTGAAACGTACAAATTAACACGTCACGTTTTATTTGTTCAGCCGGCGCCACAATTCACAGTTATACACAAGGCGCAAAAACAGGAAGCTCCTTAACTGTAACCAAGCTCCATCTAACCTTGACCCTCCAGCCACGGATTAACCTAGTTGTAGGGTTATCCCTCCTCCTGAGAGGAGCAGATAAAACGTTCTCCCATTCAAAAAACAAAATGTCGTCAGTGTCTTTAAAGGTCTATGTGCGTAATCAGTCCTAACAAAGATAAAAGCGCAAGGGCAGACGGACCGTCAGCTGACATGTAGGTCAATACCGACAAATCAAAGATCACAGGCTGTGCGTGCGCGTGGATCTGTGCGTTTTCACGTCTGACAGCATTCTGTCATGTTCCGTCTCGCTTCAAAGCTCCTCGCTGAGGCCACGCTTAGCGACATGTACAAAGCCGAACATTCGCTCCGCATTTCCTCATTTTCTAAGAGCTGGATCGGATCTGAAGCTTGATCAAAGTTCCCGATGAGTGTGTAAAAATGGAGGCCGCGAAGGCCTCGGCAGGGTGTTACTGCTCTTCCAGTAAGTCGACCTGCTGACTGGTTTCATTACTGGAAGTGATGAGTCACACTGCCGAGCAAACTGAAAGTAAAGCACGGTCTCAGCGCTGAACTGCTGATCTCCTTCTTGTTAAAGGTCCCGGATGTGATGGGCTCAGATGTTTCTGACTGTAGAGCTGCTAATCTGATCTAGCCGTGCTCCCGCCGCTGATCAACAGGAAGTGAATGCAGCCTGTGAAAGCAGCTGCAGCGTCACGGCCTCGCTACACAGACGCGCCACGAGTGACAACATTTACTCTGCAATCGAACACCTCAGTGATAAGTGAAGAGACAGCATCAGTCATTTCAGCCTGAACTCTGACCTGTTTTAAAAAGATCCTGAACTCCTTCCAGTACTGCTTCCTCGGGGGCAGATAAACACCGAGACAATGGTGCCTGACTACCAGGTGTTTCAGATAATATGCCGTGGTATGTGCATGAGAAGTGAATAAAGAATAAACCGAGGCTGCAAGTTATGGAGAATATTCAGGTCTAATTTATAATTCAATTGCACTTTCGTAAAACGTAGAGTGACCAACTGGGAAAAACCAAGAGTAAAATCTGAAGAAAGCGATTGTCTGTTGTCATGTTATGTTACATTATATATATTGTAAACACTAGTTAACTAATAATCCGGAAACTGACAGCATGGGATTATTCATTGTAAAAAAAAGTAGCACACTAATAAAGAAATATGTACATAGTTCTTGAAGCAAACGGGCGACGGAAAACTGGGCTATTGCGGCGAGTGGGTTAACGCACATTCATCTCAGGCTTTGGGCCTTTGACTATGTGCGATATTAACACCCACTCGGAAGTATATGTATCATAACGTAACAGGACAAGAATAATATGGCCTCTTTAAAACAACGGACTGCACTTGTGTTCAAGGCTGCCTATCTTCAGGCTGTAGACTATTTAAAAATTTTTTTAAAGTTACAGGGATCGTCCAATATAAGTGCACAAATGACAGCTGGGTTTCTTGGTTAAACTGGAAGTTGTCGAAGGCTTAGGATCCGGAGGCTCGTGTAACAACCAAATTATGTCCAATTTATTGTTTCTGTTTGCGCTCTGAAAATCTGCACTCACACATGCTTTTTTACTTTTCTATATTACATCTGGTAATGAGAAGAGCTGTTAGACTGAAAAGAATGAAACGACTCGTAAAAAGCATGTTTTGTTCACTACATTTACAAAGAACGTACAAAGCTACGATCTTTGAAATATAAGAATCTAGACGTCAACTCCTCTAGATGACATCATTTGGAGGAGATTTTCAGCTGGAAGCAGTAAGATATTAGAATATAGAGAAAAGAGGGGGAAATTCAATGCCACCTGACGTCGAGGCAGATGACGAACGCAGTAAACGGTTTTTTTAAAAGTAAAGTTGGTCATACAAGTACTGGCTGCCTACACTGAGCTTCTCATTGAGCAGGACAGGTTTTGACCTTCGTCATACCGGCATTCGGTCAAATTTCATGTGTTAATCAAGCTGCGGCATTAACGGTACGGCAGAGAAACATCACCTTTGTTTTTCATATTTTACAATAAGACATTCTCTTCAACAGCCGTTTTCTGTCAAACATGATTCAGTTCTTGATAATAACATCAGACTTGGACAAAGAATTTACACGTTTCACACCTCATAAACGATTCACCACTTCTTTCCTTTTTCTCTTTTCAGCAATTCTGCATAAGAAAAATGATAAATCTTATTTTTATGTTTGTAAGAAGCAAAGAGAGGCAACAATTTATTAGTTAACATATATTTAACGTTTATAAGCAGCATGTAACCATTTAATAAATCAAACACTATTTCATTCTGTGAGTAGAATAATATTAATGCTGTGAGGAGCCCATAATAAACACTTCAAGTGTCCTTATAGCTGCATGCAACTATTCCATCATTTGTTATTGCGATCCCGGAGAATACGGCACGAGAGGCTGCTGAATGCTCGGCTTTGTCAAGCAGCTACTAGACATGACAGTTGGTGCTGAAATGATAAAAGTGCCAGCTCCTTCTCAGACGCTGGAGGTTTACTGCACTTTCAAACTATTTGGCATTTCACACGTCGAAGCCGCCCGGGCTGAACAGGAACAGACAGACAGAAAAAGAACATGAAATACATATATGAAACAGTTTCAGCTTGGGACGTTCATCTCTCTGCCTTCCGTGTATTGAAATATGTCTCCGCTGCGCTCTAGCTGAATAACTCCTCCAAATGACACTGTACGGAGGCGTTCTGCACCTCCGATGACTGACTGCTTATACTACCGAGGCTGTAGTCTCGGTCGACCTGCTCCTCCAGAACTCCTTCAGATGACATCATCATCAAAAGTCAGCCAGAGGCGGAAAAGTGTTTTAATAAAGGGAAGTGCTCCGCTCTTTGAATCTGAACATACACGAATTTTGACAGGGCCTGAAGTCTCGTACGCAGCATCAAGTTCGACAGTGTTTAAAAGCCTGTCAGTAACTATCAGTAACTCGGTCAGATGAATGTCTGGGTAAATCACTCTTTTTGGGGAGTGGTTGTATTGTTGAACTTCAAGTCACTCTTACGACCTCAACTCGAGTAAAGTTGCAGTGGAGCGATTTCTATTTAAATATTTCCACTTTTGCTCGACTGCTGACGCTGTGGCCTCTGTGTTGGTGGACATCAGCAGAGGCCCGGGCAGCAGTCACACACGAATAAAGGTCTAATGCTGGAGAATCAGACCTACCGATGGACTCAAGAACAATGGCTGAAACCCCTCTGGGGGCTGGGGAGCCAGTGACCCCAGGAGCCGAAAACCAGGCTGTGGCCCTGAATTAAAAGGAGCTCGGCAAGCAGGCGGGGGGGCACCCACAGAGCCTGTGTCTAACCCCCATGGGGGTCACGGTTTTTGATTGTGGGTTTGAGTCCTACACAGATCATCACAGTCACTCCACTGTTGGACAGGGGGACTGTGGGACGTCACTTGTGACCGTAACGCGTTCGAGACTCGCATTTAAGAGCGGACTCTCTGACCCCGGCATGAGGCCACTACGTGACCGCGCGGATCGATGCGAGTGACGGGGTACCTGTAGTAGTAGACGTCGCTCTTTCCAGCGCTCAGTCCGGACTTCCTGATCACTTCTTCTTTCTTCCAGCCGGGCGGCAGAGCGGGACAGTCCGTCCTCTTCCTCTCCATCATCACACACTTATCGATCCCGCTGCTTCGGCTCCGATCGGATCAGTTCGACCAGCCTGCGAACACCGGTCCGGACCGTGCTGACGGCAGCGTGGTGGTAACGTTAAACCCAGCGGAGCAGCAGCCCTGGCGGGGCGACGTCACGGATGTTACGTTACCGGAGGCTCTCCCTACCTCCGCTCCCAAGCACCTCGGCGGATTCTGCTGGTCGTTTCGGGTTACGTAAAGATAAAAAGTGTCCCCGTCCGGGTTCGGGCTGGGAGCTGGCCGGTCTCCGGTCCAACTGCCTTCACGTCCGGATTCACTTTTGCAGTTTAGCCCCAGAAAGAACCAACGGCTCATCTGATCCGATCTGAACTGAACTGTGCTGGACTAACGGCAAGCTGTGACGTCTGAGTTATCACACACACACACACACACACACACACACACACACACACAGGCGCACACACACGCACGCACACACTCACGCACGCGCGCACGTACTCTCGGAGATCGTCTCTTGTGAACAATGTGTCACTCGGAAAACCAGTCCGGCTGGCTCTGTCGAAGTACGGAAGCCGAAAGCGTTTCTGAAGTCAAACGTTAACTGCAGTCGCTGGACACCATGTTTATTAAAATACATGATCTGTTGAGAATTAATAATGCAGTGAAAAAGACTTTCAGATTCATGATGTCAGATGTTGAAAAAGATTTTCTATTTACACACAACTGGGTCAGCTGATTCAGGCTCAGTTTTCTTTTGTATGTTAAAACGAAAAACAGTGAATTTAGCCAAAATGATTCACAGTAAATTAAAAAATGTTTAAACTGGGCGGTGATCTCTATTTTTATTACTTTAATTGTTGCTTATATGTTTGTCTTTAATATCCATATTTACCCTGGTTACTTTATTTATGGCACAAGGTCTGATTCTTTTTCCATTGCACCTTCTTGTTTTACTTCTTGTTTTTACCTGCCAGTTTTTTTTAACGTATTTACTGATATGAAATTGGTTTTAAAAAAGTGCCAACTTGTATAAATATGAATTCTCATAACTTCGTGAATTCTTGAATGTATTAAAAAATGAAACGTCATTTGAGTTCGTACTCTCTGGTGCCTTTTTGGTGACTCAGATTTTCAGCAGAGTGATCCCTCTCGCTTTTCCCCCTCACAGTTCTCTGTTTTAATCCCCCTGTGACGCCAGAGGCTCTGGGTTAAAGGGGCCTGCAGCAGCTCTCAGCCCTGAAGCATCATTGGCTTGTCTGACCTCAAGATTTCACATTTAAGTTCTATGCATTAACCCTGGAATGGAATAAGAGTTCCAGCTGTGAACATATGCTGCATTTAGATTTACACCAGATTTCTGAGAGACACTCCTTTCTAAGGTTATGTTATGGCACTGTAAAAACTCACCCTAAACAAGTAATTACGCTTCTCAGGGAAATGTGAGAAGAAGTGTTTCTTAGACTTAACAATATAGGCCATAATTAAGAGAGAGAGAGGTTAAATGCAATGTGCAAAGTAAGACTGGCAGCTAAGAATCAGATATTTGATTGTGAAACAAGTGGACTGTGTATAAATGAGAGTCAGCACTTTGCAGTGAAGAGGAAGAAGAAGAAAAACTGAGATTATGACAGTGACTTATATTTCTTTGTGTTATTTTTTAGATGAATAGCCTGAATACGTATTTATTCTATGGTATTTGATTATGTTTAACTGTATTCTTTTTTCTTGTTTTTATCTCTATTTTATTTTATTTTTTTGTTTTATCTGTACGCCCACCAGTGGGTGTCATGAAAGGCGTCTATAAATAAAATGAATTATTATTAGTATTATTAAAGAGAGAAGAGAAGACAGAGATACCAAACAGGTGGGTTACCTTTATAGCAGGTAAAGCAGAACAGAAAAAGCTGATAAAGTTTCTAAACACCAGATTCAATCTACCAAATTTAACAACTTGTGGCTAATATCTACCTCTTCCTGCCGAGGTTTGCAGTGCACTATCTTTGTCCACAACCACTGCTGAAAAGTAGCTGCCACATTAAAGAGGTTTAATGTCTCTTGACAAAGAGAATTCTTGAAAAAGGTCTTAACTAAGCAGTTCTCAGAATTTGGCTGGTGAAAGCAAGACATGAACAGTGAACATTGGGAAAACAACAAAATGTGAAAGAATCAGTGTTCTTTGTTCCAGTTTCAGTATCTGAATGTGTGGCTGATAGGAGCTATGATCATAAAAAAGCAATATGTAAAAGTAGAATTTTAGGATAAAATGTGTTTAAAGCAGAAATGGTGTACTTTAATGGGTAACAAATTAAAATGATGCACGGAATGAGCAGTTTTAATTGGGAGTACAGTAAGAGAAAACAAACGTTTCCCTAGGCTAGAAATACTAGTAGAGATTTATCAGCCAACATTCAGAATTCGTAAAGCAGGTGTAAATTAGTTACAAAAATTTGACAGTGAGGTAAAATCTTCCAATATCCCAAACTGTTCAACGACAAACAAGTCATTTCTATTGCAAAACGTAAAAGAAATGGCTTGTTTGTAATCACGAGAACATCGTGGGCTTTGAATGTGTGAGTGGGACAATAAAATGTCTCCTCACTGAGAGAAATAGTCTCACCAGAGCATAGAGCACTTAGAGGAACGTTGATTAGTCTGGTCCCCTTACCCAGCCTGGGAGAAAAACAGAGAAGCTTCTGAAGTGTAAAATCTGCAAAGAATTGGAATAAAGCCTGAAACAAAATCCCTGTTTAACATTTGAGGTTAGCGACAGGCCTGAACCAGCAGGGGGCAGCAAGACGTCAATGCAGCGTCTACTCTGCTCAGCCAAGAAGAAGAAGAAGAAGAAACAAACAACGGGGCGGGCCAGAGAAAATCAGTGAAGAACCGCTCGGTGATAAACATGGAGTTTTCTGTTCGTTTTTTACCGTGTTTGGTTTCCGACAGAAGTTACTGGGATTTAACCATGGATGTGTGAAGAAGATCAGATTTATGTGGCAGTCTTGAATTGACTTTATATTAAAGATGACACGGAAGGCAGACGCCTGTGCGCGATGTGCGCTGGACATGGGATGTTGTAGAGTAAAAGATCGGCGGGTTTGTGTTATTTCATAAAGACGGACACATAAAGTTTGAGCTGAAGTTTTTGGATCCGATGTTCAGCCGTTAGCCTGGAAGTTCTGCGTAGTTTTAGCGTCAGGTGAGTTTATGCGAAGTTTTTCGCCATTTTAATCAACAAATGTTAGGTCGGCAGGATCGCGACATGTCTAATAAACGATGCAAATATAGGAAGAACATTTTAAATTCTCTCCCATCACGGCCTCGTTTGCTCTGTGTTTGGTTTTTTTAGCTAATGCTAGCTGGCGGCTGCACGAGCCAACGATGGTTTTGTCTGTATTTGTTCTACTTTTAAGTGGGGAAATAGGAAATGGACACGAGTAAGCCTGTCTCCACAGATACAGCTAACTGAAAAAAGGAAGAAGAATGATATCTAATATACTGATGCCGAGAAACAAGACAACCGAACTGACCTGCATCATTTGAAAACACACTGACATCCGTTCTAACTAAGTCTTGGTTAACTAGCTAAAGTTAGCTAGAACGTCAAACGCACCTCTACCATTACTTTATCAAAGTATCTGCTTTTCAACACTAAATTTAGAAGTGGACAGATATATGAATATAGTAAAGATGAAGGTACGTTTGATTTCATTCATGTACGTTACTCCCCAAACTCTCCATCCGTTGATGCGTCCTTAACAACGGTGCCAGTCCGAGGATCACAACTCTTCCGTAATGGTGATCTCATAGAACAGTGGTTCTCAGTCGTGGTTGTCATGGAGTTCTGCTCTGCTCGTTTTCCAACTAACCCAGCAACACCCATTAATCATTAGCTCGGTCAGGAGATGCCAACTCCGACACCCTGGATCAGGAAAGACAACGTGACAAATCCATGATGAGATCCATGAGGACCAGGATTGAGAACCCTTGTAACAGACCAATTGATAAGGTCATTAACATTAAAGGGATTTATTTCACAAACTAATGTCTCCACTGTGCCTGTCTTTTAGTTATGTTAGCATCTGAATGTTGCTTGTGGAAAGACATTGCTTCAAACAATGTCCAATTTAAGTTCCACAGGGAATTTGTTGCTGCAGCATCGGTAATATGTGTGATTTGGCATGTATACCTTCCGAATGCACATATTTTTGTTGTTTTTTGTTTTAGCATGGACTCCAAAGCCTGGCCAGTGACCTCCTGTCTCCAGAATCAACAGTGACTTCACTGCTGTCGAGCTCAGGTCATCTGAGGAGCAGCCTGCTGCCTCCTGAACACAGCACCTTCAGATACAGAGACAAGGTTCACTCTGCTCCTTCTGTTTCTTTTTTGAGGGGAATTAATATTTTTATTTTTATTTTCTAACTGTATCAATTTTGGCAACTGTTTTAGATCAGAGTATTAACATTTAAACTCTGCAACTGCCAAAACATCCAGGGCAAATGGCCCCTGCCTTTATGTCTTCATTTCTTGTATCTTTTCAATGAAAAGTGATGAAAACATTTTATTTCTACTGGGCTTACTAAAGATAAATCATTGATGTTTATTCATTGGCTAAGTGAGGGATTCATTTTCAGAACTATGACTCAGCCTCAGAAGCATTGGATGCCTACATAGCAGACTTTGAGATGAGTCAAGAGAACAGCATTTGGCGGACAGGAAGGCTGGTACTGCCACACATGGCCCTCTCCACACCAAGTAGACCCAGAGTGAGAACACTCAGAAACAAAGATGGTAAGTCGCCATATGAAATCACCATCACATATAGTGCATCCAGAAAGTATTCACATTGCTTAACTTTTTCCACATTTTGTTGTTTCACCCTAAATTCCAAAGAAGTAAATTCATCATTTTCCTAAAGATTCTACCAACAATACCACGTGATGACAACGTGAAAGAAGTTTCTTTGAAATCTTTGCAAATTTATATTAAATAAATCATAATAAAATCACATTCACAAAAGTATTCACAGCCTTTGCTCAGTACTTTGCCGAAGCACCTTTCGCACCAATTACAGCCTCAAGTCTTTTTGAGTTTGATGATACAACCTTGGCACACCTTATTTGTTGGCAGTTTCTCCCATTCTACCATTGTACCATCTCAAGCTCCATCAGGTTGGATGGGGAGCGTCGTGCACAGCCGTTTTCTCTCCAAAGATGTTCAATTGTGTTCAAGTCTGGGCTCTGGCTGGGCCACTCAACGACAATGACAGAGTTTCCCGTAGTCACTCCTTTGCTACCTTGTCCGTGTGCTTTGTAGTCTTATTGAAAGATGTCTCCTAGTCTCCTAGTTCCTGCCCCTGAAATACTGTGCATTGCCACAGCATGATGCTCCCACCACCGTGCTTTACTGTAGGGATGGTATCGGCCTGGGCGTGAGCAGTGCCTGGTAAAATAAATAAAAAGTCATTATTAGAATAAATTTTGTTTCTCGTGGTCTGAGAGTCCTTCAGTGGTTTCTGCCTGCCCAGTCTACCATACAGGCTTGATTGGTGGAGTGCTGCCGAGAAACGCTGGAGCTCGTTCAGGGTGACCGTTGGGTTCTTGGTCAGCTCCTTGATTAAGTCTTTCCAATCTCAATCGCTCAGTTTGGCCCGGCGGCCCACTCTAGGAGGAGTCCCGGTGGTTCCAAACTTCTTCCATTTACGTGGTGGAGGCCACTGTGATTATTGTGACCTTCAATGCTGCAGAAATGTTTTTGTAACTTTCCCCAAATCTGTTCCTCGATTCAATCCTGTCTCAGGGCAACAGGCAATTCCTTGGACTTCATGGCTTGGTTTGTGTGTGGGACCAGTGTACAGGTGTATGCCTTTCCAAATCATGTGTAATAAACTGAATTTCTGACAGTCAATCAAGTTGTAGAAAATACAGTTATTCAAAATATTGAGAAAAGAAAAAGTGACATGAAATATTAAGTTAATTTATCATACATTAATATTTAAAAAATCTGTCAAAGGCTTCTAACTAAAAGTGTAATCCAGTATATTTCTGAAATAAGTAGAGGCCTGGTTCTTGCTGCATGGTATATAAAACATACTGTTTACATAAAACTGTTTACATAAAACGATTAGTTTTTATTTTTATCTTTATAATATCTTTATATCTTTATAATACATTAGATAATACATTAAAAGCTTAACCGTAAAACTTTGTTTTTTGTTTCTGCCAATAGTTCTCAGGGAGAGTTTGACTGACAGAGAGTTGGACTTCCTGAACCTTCCCGTCAGCTCTCTCTGCCATCGTGACAACAGAGACAGACTTTCCATGACAACAGACGAGCTGCTGTCTATTCCTTGGGATGGTTCAATGCCTGTCACTCACACATCTGCTTTCATCCAAGGTCTTTAAACATATCTCACGCACGTGCACATTTATCCTAGATTTAATTATCTCTGACTCGTGGAAGCTGCATACAGTCTCTAAACAAACCACCAACACCTCTGTCTTCAACATTTTGTAGTATCAATCACATCTGTAGTTATCCAGTATCCTGAAATGCGAGTCGCACACCTAAATGTTGTGCCTTAATTTTAATTCTGTAAATCCACTCACAACTCCACCTTTCATCCCTGACCTTTATATGCACCACCATTACCTCGACTTTTATGTGACATCTATACGTTCATCACTTTCACATTTATACCTACACCTCTCCCAAAATCTCTAAATGCAGCGCCTCAGCCTTTATCTGTAGTCTTTAAATCGTGACTGCCAATGCTGTTTGTCTGTGGCCATTAAACTGAAAACCTGGAATGATGGAGATTTTTCTGACATGTTTTGGACCGTATAGATCAAAAAATAATAGAAAATCAGAGAAACTGAGAGGTGCACACTCACTCAAAGACAGCAACCCCCCAACCCCCCATCTGTTGTTCCAGGCCTCATGTCCCAGTCTGGTGCCTCTCAGCCCCACTCTTCATTCAGACCCGTTCACAGAACCTATGCTGGGCTCAGGAGCAACCACACCAACTCCCAAATGAACAACCACCCTCACCTGATGCAGACGCCCAGAAGCTCCAGGTGTGTTGTTTGTCATGTTGTTGTTCTGTCTTCTGTGTAAAAAGTAAATCATTGTAATACATTCTTTTTTTTCCACCAGGTACAGAAGAAGACCAGATGCAGCCACACCTAGAACACATGATGACATACTCTCTGTAAGCAGTTTTAACGTGGCTGTCGTGCACACCTTCGCTTTGGCTCTTAGATTTCTGCACATTGTGTTCTTCAGTTTGAGTCTGTGCAGGGCTGTGAGTGTTTGTTCTGTCTCCGTCCCTCAGCGTGCACACAGAGCAGCAGGGTCAGAGAAGGCAGAGCCGTCCACCCGCTTTTACTCTCCCCACTGGTTCACAAGCAACAAGACTGATATGGACTGTTCTGGAATGGGTAGCGTGCCTGACCGGAAGCACCCAGGTCAGACCCATTACCGTGACTGCAATGAGGCGCCGCCCCCGGAGTCAGAGCTGTGGGATGACTACGGTATAACAGTTGTTGTGAGGCACATAGACACTCTGTTACCTTCATAACATATGCTACACTTTACTCCATCTTACTACTGTTATCTTCATAACATATGCTACACTTTACTCCATCTTACTAAACACTCTGTTTAGCATTTCTCTACAACTACAGTTTGGTCTAAAATTAGTGTTTCTGGCCTGCTTTTTATTGGATGTTAAGATCCTTTACACTTATGGAACTTCAGCTGTCAAATACATATTTTAGTAATTTTTTATGATTTCCCTTCACCTGCAGCTCCTAGAACCAGAGCTCCGTCCTGGGTGGCAGAGCTTGAGGATGATGATCCTGAGCAAACGCTGTCACAGGTGATAGAGAAAATCAGTGCCAGTCTTTAAAGTGTTATATTCGCTTTTTTGAAATTAAAATATCCGTGACACAACTTCAGATAATGCATTGATTCAAAACTGAATAAATAGTTACCTTGTCCGCTACTACCCTATGTGTTCCCACTGTCAATAATGAGCATCTAAACCCAGTTCCTATCATTTTGTGTGTCTGTTTTTCTGTGTATAATCAGGCTGACAGCCAGCAGACTCTCAGAGATCTGAGGCTTCAGTTTGCTGAACAGATCTCACTGCTCACTGCAGGGACCAAACAATCTGACATCATGGAAACTCTGTTCAGAGGTAAAAATAAATAAATGATTGGTTTAATTTGAGAACACTGTTCACTGTCATAGTCATTGGGGATTACAGAAAGTGTTCATCTTGTTGTTTGTTTGTTTTTGAGGATAATGATGAGAATAATTTATTAATCATTATTATTATTACCACCACACCTTATCTTTTGGGTTTGTCTGTTTCCCCTGTCAGACAACAGGTTCGAGGGTCTGATCCAGAAGGCAGATCAGGTGTTGAACTCTCTGTCTCAAAGTTCTAATTGTGCAGGTGGTTCTGCTGGTTCAGGTGAGATCAGTTAAAGTCACATTATCATAAAACCAACTTTCTTGGGAAACAGGTTATCTGCTTACTTAAATTGTTGGAGTAGAATAAGGATACCTGATTTCACCGGGTAGATTTTTCCGCTTAACAAGATTTCTTTTAAGCTTTCTACAACGGGACGTGTAGCACAAAATGCTCCAGACAGGATTAGCAGCACAGTGATAGGATGAATTAGGGAGATTGTTAGTCCACCTACTAGTCCAGGTTTGCACATCTGGCTGTGTCTCTTGCTGTGTAACACTCCACTACTGTTCATTCGATGGTTTGGGACCCTTTGAAATGTGCCATTCAACCTTTGAATTGGTGGACGACTGTTCTACATCTTAAGCCACAGTCCATATTGTAGCATGCACAGTACCAAGTGTGTTTGCAGGTCTGGACAAAGAAGTGGTTCTTTGTTGTGTGTTTGACTGAACAAAATTAAAAAGTGAAAGATACGGTGCTGTGGACAATCTGCACGCACACATATTTTTGGGCTTAAGTCCATTCCAGCTGTTTTCAACTTGGGTGGTGACAAAATTCACAGCACACATATCACAGCAGGAACACAGCAAGTATGATTTGTCTTTGACTGTGACAAGTGGAAGGCTTTTGTTAAATGGCTGCTACTAGAAGACATGTATAGATCTTTCTGTTATTCCCCAGACAGTAAATTGATGTTTGGTTTGTTTGGTTTGAAATCTCACTATATTGCAGTTTTGTTGATGTGCGTGTAGGGTATTTAAAATATCATTAATAATGTTTAAAAAAAAGTTACACTTTTAAGTATAACCACACGTGCTATGTTTATATTTAATAACTTTTTGTTACTGTCATTCCAAACAATCTAGTAAACACAGAGGAACAGATGCTCAGTTCACGCTCACAGACTCAACAAAGGCCAGTGTAAGTCCTTTTTTTTACATGTTTACTCCAGTTCTGGTGCATCAACACTGAACACACTATTAATAATTGATGCTATTTTATACCTGCAGGGACTCAGCAGCGGTTGGGGTCACAGAGGCTCTGACTGACGGAGGAGCTCAGGTAGAATTTAGTTCTGTTTTTTGTTTTTATGTAAAGTTGTAGTTTCGTGTTTAGCTATACATCATAATTGATGTATAGCATTGGGCTCTCTTTCTGACGTCTAAATGACCCACTGACAATCCAGGAATGCAGAGTTCATCTCAGTCTCCGTCTTTCCCAGGGTCCTGGCTGTAGTCTCCATGAAAACAACATCTGGAAGCAGCCTGGTCCTGTGGAGGCTTTAAAACAGATGTTTTTTAGACTGCAGGCAGTCGAAGCAGAGCTTCTGCGACAACAAGAAGCATCAGTAGCTCCAGCTGTGAGTGACAGGAAGCAGACTGCGGAGACTCCAGTGAAGCAAAAAGTCAGTCAAACAGTTGTTTATGTAAACTCCTCATTCCCCTTTTTGCTGTTTTTAAGTTTCAGTTAAGGAATTCTGTTTGTGTTTCAGAGGCCTGAAGATGAACCAGAGCTGGAGATTTTTTCTGGTGGACTATCTCTACAGAGGTAATTAAACAATCTGACAGGGCACACAGTTTATCAGAATGACTGTGTATAGCTATAGGTGACAATATCTGTCTTAGCACTTTTGGTCAAGGCTTAGAGCTATCGATGCATTGACACTCTCTACTGCATATCTTTCTCCATAAAATGTACAGCAGCATGTCATAGTTGTCACTTTTGCATCAAAATATCTCAACATTTACAAAATGGGTTGGCAAAAAAAACAAACAAAAAACATATTGTTTTCATTTTCAGGTGACATGTTGGATTGTGACTTTTAAACCAAAACATGAATTAAAAAATAAAAGGCAGATCAGTTGATCATAAAACAATTCTTTAGTGTTTGCCCTACTGACGTTATTATTTAGCTTAAAATCTAGGTTCACATACAGTAGCTACAAGATTTATGATGACCCACTTCTCTTTGGGCGTCACTGGTTAACTGGACTTTGTGATGAGTTCACCCTCATAGTCTCACTGCAGCTTAGTGTGTCTTTACAGCAATACCTCAGATTATATTAATGATAAAGGTCTCTGTCCTCAGAGCCTTGCATCACCTGAGCTGCCTGAAGCTGCTGGTGGAAGAACCCAGAGCAAAACCCAGAGCAAAAGAGGAAAAGGATGATGACGAAGGACTCTACTCCTCTTCATCTGTTGACGGACTGGTCTGTACTCAGCATAAATCCTGCTGAAGTCGAGGGCCTGTTTGTCAGTACAAAGGACCTTCTGTTCTCACTGTTCTCCAAGCTTTGGTAACAACTATTTACAAAAGGTGCCACTGAATCTGGACAATGTTCTAGACTTATATTTTTCCTGATGAAACGTGCCATTTATATAATAAATAAAGAAATCTCAGAGCAGAGGCCAAGCCATCCTGTTACAAAACAGGATGTGTGTTGAAGTTACATGAAGTGTTAGAATGAAGGAAGCTGTGAAACGTAAAACACAGTTGATGGAAAATGAGAGAGACTGAAACCAAGCTAATGAAATCCTCTTTGACAGCATTAGATGAGCTCTCAGTATCATTAATAATAAAAAGATGCCACGCAGAAGTCGTACAGTTTGAGTTGTCCAACTACTGTTAACATTTACATGCCAAAAGTATCTTAAATAACAGAATTCAATTTACCATAAACAATGTTATCCAAAGAAGCTATTTAAACTGTATTATAAACTTTATGGATTTCAGTGCTGTTGATTACATAAATGTAATTTTTGGAGTTATTTAACAAACTCTAACATTTGGGGAATATTGAGTTTCTCCTCCCATCCACACTACATCACAAACAAAAGTCTTACTTTTATCCTTTGACTCCTTTTCCTTCTGTATCTAATGTATTTTTGATGCCATAACGCTGTTAACATCCACACTGATGATAGGCAGCTGTCAGTTATTCCCATCATACCTGTCAGCTGACGTCACTCCCTGCGCATCAGTCCAGTCCAACAACTTTGACTTTGATTCTCGCCAGATGAGGCTAAACGTGCCACATGTCCACATAACGGCTACGCTTGCATTTCATCATGGTGTGACCAGACCTTAACCAGGCCTTCGCTCCCAGCTGAAATCACAGTCTCTCCCTTGTGGTCAAACGTCACGCTCTGCACACCGTCGCCGTGTCCCGACAGGCTCGTCACCGCACAGGAATCCAACTCAACCAGTCTGACCAAGCCGTCGCTGCAGGCAACTGCTAGCATCTTCCCTGATGGGCTGAATGCCACCTGGTTGGCACTGAAGGGCCCAGCATCTACAGTGGCCACAACCATTGGAGGCTTCCTAACGTCCCACAGGTGGACAAAACCACTGGAGTCACAGGAGGCCACCATGTCACCGGCCGGGCTGGAAGTGGCGTTGTTGCAAGAATGCAAGTGTCCGACGAAGGTTGTGGTGCAGATGCCCAGTCTGGCGTCCCACAGGGCAAGGGTTTTATCAGCAGAGCAAGTGAGGAGGAGGTTGGAGAAAGGCAGGAAGCAGACACTGTTGATGGAGGCGGTGTGGCGACGCAGTGTCAGACGGCAGCGCTGACTATTCAGGTCCCACACCTTGGTGGTTCTGTCTGCTGAGCAGGAGGCCAGGAAGTTACCGCAGGAGTGGAAGGAGCAGCCCCAGGTGGGCTGGCTGTGACCGGAGAGCGTCAAGGCACAGCTGCCAAGAGCAAAATCCCAGAGCCGGACCTGAAACAACAATCCAAGAGAACAGGAAGTAACAGAGGAGCAAGGTTTATTTTAAATTTGGAATCACGTTGGTTGCACTGAAGAGGAACGTACTGTAGTGTCTCCGCTGGTTGTTGCTAATTTTGATCCATCCGGGTGAAAACTGCAGCCAGACAACCAGTCAGAGTGCCCCTCACCCGTCAGCACCATCTGACCGACCTGGAGATACAGCACAGTGCACGATCAGGGGGCCCCTAATAGCATATAACTGATATTCTTTTATCAATAAATATTATTGTCTCAGCTTCTGTTGCTTGTACAATAAAGCTATTGCAGTATCAATAAAAAATTTGGTCCAGGTACTAACCATTAATTTTTTTTTTAACTCTAACACAGTGAATTGAACTACAGTGACGGTCACAGATCTTCAAACTTTTTCTCATACTGTATCATCTTCAAACTTACACAGAGGAAAGTATCACTTCATACTAGAGCATCTGCTTTTAGAATAAATAATTGTACGGCTTTACAGCTCTGTATCGTTTTATATTACCTTTAAAAAAAAAAAAAAAAAAAAAAAAAAGAAAATAGTCCCCAGACAGCTATAAAATACACTATATTTTTAATCATGCATCTTTAGTTATGGACATTTTCTATCTTCCACCACATTTTATCCCATATTCAATGTCATTCTACAGTTTTTCATTCTCACCATGTCGTCCTATCTAAACTTGTTCCATCAGGGAAGTCATTCCAGCTCGTATCTCATTTATTCCATCTTGTCTCACTTTCCTGAAGATCCCATCTGTCCCTCTCTCGTCCCATCTTACTCCATCTCTTTCACAGACACAGACACTTTGTCCGTGTGGGCGCGTCTTTCTCTTACCTTCTCACCATTGGCCGGCAGCACCCACAGCCTCCAGCTGTGGTCGTCACTGGTGGAGGCCAGGATCAGTTTTCGTGGATGTAGACTGATGCAGCTGATGGGAAGTTTGTGGGCTCTGATGGAGCAGGCCAGGCTGAACGAACTGGGGTCGTTCCATTTTTGACATTTCACCTGAGCCAGGTGAGGGTTCACCCACCTGTTGCAGTTGGGAAACTCGGAGTCCTTTGGGTGTCTCTTTATGCTTTTTGCTGAGGATTTGTCTGTGCCTTTGCTGTTTTTGACACTTCTCTCTTTCTCCTGACTCACTCTTGACTCTGAGGTGTTTAGAACTCTGTCCTTTTCTATACTGAGAAGCATTTTCTGCCGCGCAGCCGTTTGATATTTGTTGTCCAGCTGCCTCAGCGTGGGCTCATAGGAACTCAGAAGTTTCTTCAGCTGTTTTACGTCCTCAATCAGCCGGTTTTTGTCCTCAGCAATTTGTCTATACTGCAGTCTGTGGAAATCTCTCTCCCTCTGCATCCTCAGAAGCCTCTCCCCCGCTGTCAGAACTTCCCCTCTGAGCACATCTGTCTCTCTGTGGACTGTGTCCAGCTTGCTCTGGAGTAGCTGCCTGTGCGTGAGAGCATCGGGGATGAAGTAGACGCCTGTCTTTGCTGTCACTGTCATCAGAGTTTCTCTCAGTGGGTTCCACTCAGTCTCAAAGGCAATTAAAGTCTGGGTCAGGCCAGTTCTTCGGAGAAAGTTCCTCAAGAAATCTTCCACCACCTCTGGGATGTTGGTAATGAACTTCTTTGGGCAAGTCAAACGTTCTTCTGGCGGGGATGGCAGAGGCAGAAGAGGCAGCCTCCTTCATGGCCACCTCGAAGCTTTCCTCCTCACCACATCCACTCCAGTTCTCCTGGTTCTCCTCCAATTTCTCTTTTGTCTGAGCTGCCATTTTCTCACTCTGCCTCTTCTGTGTTTACATGTTGCTACGGTAACTATTCACAGAGAAGCCGTTCCTGTTGTTGACCATGTTGCCATAACAACAGCATTTCCTCTTCTGTTTTTTATCTGATGAGTGTTGGGTTAAATGAATATTGTTATGGGATGTGTAATTTCAGTGCGAACTAAAAAACTAAACCCCAATCCTGAAAAAGTGCTGCCTTAAAATCTCCATGAGGATCACTGAGGTATTTAATATAAAAACTCCAAGGAAAATACAGTCATTTAAAAAATACAAACAGGCAAGTCATACAAAGGTCTGAGCCTATTCACACCATTCAGGCATAACAATGTGACAACCTGCGCACTTCAATGCAATGCAAGACAGTGCCTATCCCAGGAATTCTGCTTTTACACGATTATCATTTTTTACTTTTTGGGTTGAAAATGTCAGAAAGGTGATCATGTTTATTGTTGATGTTTATTATGATTATTGTACAAAATAAGTTTCTCTTGAGTTTGACAATCTGCTTTCGAGCTTGTTAATCTGTACTGTGCTCCTCCATCGTCCAAAAACTGTTAGGAATTTAGGCTGATTCCTAACAGTTTTGTTAGGAATCACATGGTGTATTCCTGCATTGCAAATGACTGATGTGAATTGCTATAACTCTACTGATCTTATACTTGTGTAGATTGGAGCAGTGTGTCTGATTATTTTTGTTCAATATTTTAGACCAGGGTCTCAGAGCAGTGTGTCTGATTATTTTTTAAAGTTTAATGTTATTTTGCAGAACGGAAATGACAAAATGAATATTGGAGGACGTTCTTTGGCGTCGGCTAAACACTTGATTGAAACTTCAACGCGACAGCTTAAAGAAAGCTGAACTGCTAATACAGACATTTGAATCTCTAATTATTATAATAATTATTATTATTTTATTTACTTATTACTGATTGATTGATTGATTGATTTTCTTATTAATTTCTTATTAATTTTCTTCTAATTTGTTTATTTATTTTTTCATATTATTTTGTGTTAAAAATAAAAAATAATGACATTTGAAAGATTAAAATTTTTAAAAGTTTTTCTTGTGGAAACCTGATGCGCCCAGCCTGTAAATTGGTTTGATTTTTAGTGGAAAAACTAGCTGATGCAGGCTGGATGATTTTATTTGGTGATTGAAAATGAAAATTACATTTTCACACTTTTATATAAAAGGTGGTAAACCACGACTAATTAATTGTCAAATAACAAAAGAGTAACTACTTTCTAAACATTCACTGTGAACCAAAAACTGAGCATAAATCTGCAAAGTGTCTTGCACATGGATTTTTATGTGTAGTAAAGATATAATTTAAGCCCCCCTCTCAAAAAAAAGCATGGTTTATTACGTTTGTAGTCTTTTTTATTCTTTATTTTAATTTTGATTTGAATTAAAACCGTGGGACAAACCAGAGCCTGTGGGGTAAACCCACACTCCTTTTCACGTTTTCTTATTTTTATCAAACACCCCAGTGGAAAGGGTCTTGCCTAATGAGTTTCACTTTCCGTGAAACCGAGAACATTGGCTGGGCCTTCTGTGGGCGTGACGTGGCAATCCGGTCTCAACTGACTTTTGTTTGGAGCCAGTACTTTTGCTGTGATGGGTATGAGGTGGACGCTGCGTGAGCGGCGGCAGACGCACAGGATTTGATGAAGCCTTCTTCGGCCCACCAGCAGAATGATGCACAAGCGAGTAGCTTGAGTCGTCAGTCTCGCCTGCGGATCTCAGTAGATCCTCCTGGTCTTGAATGAAACGGTTGATTTTTTCAAGCTGTGTCTCGGTGTCATTTATGCTGACACCTTCTTCCTCCAACATCCCACCTGTCATTTCATACAGAGTCAGGATCCCAATTTTAATCTGCCCAAGGAAAAGAGTTTTTTTGGCGGCGGTGTTCTGAATATGGTTCCACTCCCTTACCCACTTTGAAGCCTCAACTTGTGCCGCATCAAACTCGGCTTGGGCCTGCAGTCGTTCTTCATATTTTTCCAACTGCATCGTCTGAAACTCATCTTCAAGTTTCTTAAGTGTCTTCCTCTGCTGAAGGACCTTTTTCTGTGCCACACTCAGGTCACCGATGAACTTGTTTTTGCAGTGAAGGAGGTTTCTTAGGTAAAGTGCAAGTGACTCAACCTCTTTAAACTCTGTCATTTTCATCACCTCCGCTATGATATCGGAGTACACAGAGTGTCTTTGTATTTCAAGGTCTAGCTCCTGTTTCCTGTGGATTTGTTGAGCGTACTCCTCCTTTAGCCTTTCTAGTTCTTCTTTCATTTGCAGTACTTCTTGTTTCTCAAGCTCCGCTTTCTCAATAGCGTTTTCAGTTTTTTGTTCTTCTAGAAATATGTCAAAGCCAAACTCTTGCTCCTTTACGTTCTTGATAGCTTTCCGGAGGTCCTCTGTGTAATGTTCTAATGTTCTCAGTACTTCTTGCCGCTTCTCGTAAATAGCTTCAAGGTCCTTCTCTTCCCTCTGCTTTTTTCTTAGTTCAATGAGAGCGTCTGTTAATTCAAAGATCGAACACTTTCCTGGATACAGCCTTTCAAAAACATTCTCCTCAGTGGAGTCCTTGGGCTTCCTATTGCACATGTCTGAAGATTTTATGAAATAAATTATACCAAATCGGAGGTTATGCTGAGAGACAGGCTGGCACAGCCTTTTAAAAAAATTAATGGTCAAGCGTCTTCCATATATACTGGTTAGCCAGACTTCAAAGCCAGTTATGTGACGTCATTAATAACCTCATCAGTGACTTAATTAAAGCAACAATGCAGTTCAAAACACAAAGCTGTGGGCGTGGCCTATATTAAACATCAAAGCCAATCATATCTACCCCATTACTATGGCTCATCCTATGATCTCATCATTTCAAAACTTGAAACTTTAGCGCTCACAGTCCACTCACACAGAATTCTACAATACTACAGAGTGCTTCAGTCTAATTTTCTTAACATCTTTTGCTTTATTTCTCTGACAAATAGTTGATTCTTAAAGCCATGGCTGAAAGAAAGGCCCCTAGAAACACATGGGCAAATGCGGAAGGTACTCGCCCTGGCAGCTCTGATTCTAGTATACGAAGAAACACAAGCACACATGCAGAAAGGAACCCCCTAGGAATCTTTTATGCACCAGTAAGCACAGGACATTCACCAATAAACACAAGGACAAATGCAGAGGGGGCTGGCCCTCGCAGCTCCGATTCTCATATACCAAGAGAGACGGGTGCACACGCAAAACCATCCTCTCAGGGACACCCACCACACAGTGGGGCAAGACACATGGGGATAAGTGCAAAGGGTGCTGCCCCTGGCAGCTCTGATTCTCATATACCAAGAGAGATGGGGACACATGCAGAATCTTTCTCACAGGGACACCGACCCCCCACTGGTGCAAAAAGCCCGGTGACACATGCAGATGGTGCTGCCCCAGGCAGCTCAGATTCTCATATTCCAAGAGAGATGGGGACACATGCAGAATCTACTTCCCAGGGACACCCACCCAAAACTGGTGCAAAAAACACGGGGACACATGCAGAGGCTGCCGCCCGAGCGTGTCGGCCTGATTATGAACCAGGAAACACAGGGTCATGCGAAGAAGCTGCACGCCCTGGCAGCTCACATTCCTACACAAGAAACGCATGGACACGTGCAGAATGTGACCACCGAGGGATTTATTATGGGCCATTAAGCACAGGACACAGGACAACAATAAAAAAACAGACAAGTGCAGAAGCTGTCCGTCCTGGCAGTGCAGATTCTCATAGAGCAAGAAAGACAAGTACTCAAGCAGAATCTTCCTCCCAAGAACATCTACCTTATTTTGGACCAAAAAACACAGGGACACAAGCAGAATCTGCCTCCCAAATTTTGGACAAAAACCACAAGCAGAATCTGCCTCCCAAATACATCCACCTTATTATGGACCAAAAAACACAGGGACACAAGCAGAATCTGCCTCCCAAGAACATCCACCTTATTATGGACCAAAAAACACAGGGACACAAGCAGAATCTGCCTCCCAAGTACATCCACCTTATTATGGACCAAAAAACACAGGGACACAAGCAGAATCTGCCTCCCAAGAACATCCACCTTATTATGGACCAAAAAACACAGGGACACAAGCAGAATCTGCCTCCCAAGAACATCCACCTTATTATGGACCAAAAAACACAGGGACACAAGCAGAATCTGCCTCCCAAGAACATCCACCTTATTATGGACCAAAAACAAAGGGAACACAATCAGAATCTGCCTTTAAGGAACATCCACCTTATTGTGGACCAGAAAAAACATGGACACGTGCAAAAGCTGTTTGCCCAGGATATCAATTTTATTATACGCCAAAGAACACAGTGACAAATGCAGAGGGTGTTGTACCCGCAGAGGGTTCCGCTCGAACATGTCAGCCTTATTATGAACCAGGAAACACAGGTGCTCATGCAGAATCTTCCTCCCTAGAACTTACACATTCTTGGGCATCAGATTCTTCATGGACACATGCAGAATGTGACCGCCAAGCAATGTACTATGGACCAGCAAGCACAGGGACATGTTCAGAAGATTTCTCCCTGGAGCTTACACTTTATTATGGTTCAGAAAAAATGTGCACACGCGCAAAAGCTGTCCCCCCAGGACACCCACCCTATTATGGACCCCCACCTTGTTCCAATGAAGAGCTGTGGCAACTGCAAAACTGCCTGCGTCATCATAACGACAAGCTGCGTTATCAGATAGACAGCATGGTGCAGCAGATAGAGAGACTAAAGAAAGTAAAGGCGATGGTTGGCAGCCCAGCAAACAACGAGAAAGAGGAAATCTGCAGGCTGAAGGCGCTTATAAAGTCCAATTACAAGGCGTTTGTTAGAGAACGAAGGACCCTTTACAAGACCATCAGAGCGCTGGAGTCATGTATTGCTGACCTCAGACACAAGGTAAGAGACAAAGAGGGTAAAGAAGAGTGTGACAGCACTGCTGCACAGCTCGAGGAAGAGGGAAGCAATGCGATAAGACAAAACGAGCAGATTCCTGAGGTCCCTTTAGAAACTACGAGCAGTGACAGAATGTGTAAGAAATACATGCAGGAGGTAAAAGCGCTGACAGAGCAGCTGTCCCAGAGAGACACTCAAATCCTGCAGCTCAGGGGACAGATAGAGAGTCTCTCTGACAAGCTTACAGAGAGGACTGAGCAGCTGCAGACCAGAGAGGCTGAGAACACAATGAAAAACCAACAGTGGCGAAAAAAAATCAACTCTCTGCAGGAGCAGGTAAGGCAAGAAGTCGCCAAGAAAGACCAGATATGGGAGGCCAGAGTGAAACTTATGGACGAGAAGATGAAGCAACAGGTGACTGAGGAACAGAGAGAAATGGAAAAAGAGAAAATCAAACTGGTCAATGATATTAAAGATCTCCAGCAGAGGAACACCAAGCTCACAGAGGAAAACAGAAAACTGGAGAAGGACAGAAACAAACTGGTGGAGCAAAACGAAAAACTTAAGGCTTTCTGTGTTGAAATGCAAAAGAAGAAGATGACAGAAGAAAGTGGACACCATAGCTACAGTGACAAAAGACAGACACATAAACACGCAGAAAAATGAATTCACAAAAACCAAGTAAATGGCAAAAAGAAAAAAATGAGAAGATGATTAAAAATTCCACTGCAACTACAGTTGAGTGACAGAAACATCATCGACTTGCCCACTCGCTCGCTTTTAATCCTCCACACAATTCATGCACGAAGGATGAAGTCCGGATAATGTCAGCAGCGTTTCGCACTGGCATTTTCGTTCACACGTAGAAGAACTGGAGAGAAGGAAAAGCAAGAATATGGTAAGGAGAGCAGATAATAACGATTCAATATAATACTACATAGCGTTAACTAAATGCTAAACTAAACTAAAACTAAATGTCTAATGTCTCCTCGTGTCTGCCTAGGTTTTCTCCTGGTGCTCAGGTTTCCTCCCACATTCCAAAAAGATACACGTTGGGCCTAAACTCTAAATTAATCAAGAAAAAGAAAAAGAAAAAAGAAAAGAAAATCTGACTCGTAATAAACACAATTTGAAGATATTAGAGTTGTTTTACAGTAAATTATTTTTTATTATTGACCATTCAATTATTGCTAAATAATGGTTTAAATTTATGATTTAAACCAGTTAAAATATTTTTAATTATCAACTAAAACTTTTAATAATACACCACCTCTATACTGCAGATGGGGATTGAATCTTTCTCATCACATATTAAAGGATAGTATATTGCTTTATTGATTCCACAGTTTTTAGGGTTGGAATTGAAGCATGAACTGTTGGTTTTAGTGCCAGAAAGAACACGATGTGACTTCACATCCATCGATCACTGCTGTCATGATACTTTAGGAACGCTGCCAGGGATTATGTTTAAATTTGATCTACTCTCTAAACATCTACTTGGACTCAAGGATGAACTGATTGTATTTTGGTGGGTACTGTGAGCCTGTGTCTTTCCCATTCACATCACAGCAGTGTCTCAGAAACTATCATTCAAAAATATTTGAATATATGGATGAACTTGCCTGAACAGACAAGCATGGAAACTGAAATGTCACTAGTTGGTAGAGATACAACAGAGACGTGGTCGTTCTACTTTATTTAAATTGCATTAAAATGGTGGATTTTTAGTGACCAACTAAGCTGGTCAAAGAGAACAACACATTTTACCTGCCTTTACTGATTTGAATGGACCATTTTTTTATAGTCACTAGTACTTTAAACAGTCTTTAAATTGTTCATGCTACTTGTTAAAGCTCACTGCTAATGCTAGGTGCTGATTGCCAATGCTAATTGCTATTCACTGAAACTTTTTGTTAAATTTGTACCTCATAAACATATCCAACCTTTGCAGGCAAACCTTACTTTACTTTTTAATCTGCAACCCAAACACATGTTTATTGTTCTTATGAAAAGTTGTTTGTGCCCATAACATTGCATTTTTATTCGGTCTGGCTACAGTGTGAAATCATTGCTAAGTTAAAGTAAACGCTAACAATGCTACTCAGCTAACTGATGCTAACACCTCCTCATCCGTATGAACGATGGAGACGCAACGTGGATGTGGAGGACAACACACCACAGAGTGAAATTACATATTAAATGCTGCTCATGTTTCAAATAATCCTTTAAATAAGACTATGTTCAGTGAAGCGATTCCTGTGTCGACTGTGATTCATTTTCATTAAGACAATAAAAAATTCAAAATAAAAAGTGGTTTATTAATAAATGTGTAAAGTAATGTGATTGTAACGTGTAACGCATCTTTAGAAATGTGGAGTAAAAAGGACAGACATTTGCTTTCAAATGTAGTGAAACAAAAGTGAAAATTAGCCATGTACATGTTTTGAGTAACATGCCACACTTTTAAAATATTCACCAGTCCAAGAAAATGCCACAGTTTTATCAGAATATTGTTTAACAGAACCTGACACATTAAATTTATTTACAAAATCTGTAATTTTGAGAGCCGATACACATTACCTACCAATTGGTGGCGGTAAGGACGAAAAAGAAGAAGAAAACGAAGAAGAAGAAGAAGAAGAAGAAGAAGAAGAAGAAGAAGTCTTTATCACATGATGTTGTCATGTGACTGTCAGGGCAAAAATAACAGGAAGATAGTTTTTGTCTGTTATAACTGGTGGATATTTTTCTTACCTCCAGGACAGAGGAGTTACGTGCAGCTGAACAGCGTTAACTAGCTGCTTTTCTGAGGTTTTGTCTTATTTCAGGTTGTTGGTACGTGCTGTTCACTCAGCGTGAGCGTAACTTTGATTGCCCACCAAGGTACGTACATTTCACGAACCAGCAAGTACACGTGAAAATAACCCACGACATGGGAATAAATGCGGAAATACACTATATACCCGCGTTTGTCGTTCCGCATAGTGGTGCTGAAAATGTCACAACACGTCTGTTTTGCAGCCATCCATGTTTGTGTTTGATGTAGAGGGAATATTCGATATTCAATAACGTTTGGTCAGAGTTTTGTGTGGAGTTTGGTTTGAAGGGTTTTATCTCCAGCATGACTCAGAACAACGATACTTTCTTTTAAAAAACGAGCTTCCTACATGCCTACACCTTTCCAAGATTTGAATATATTGCTGTAGCTTATTGTGCAGTATTGTGGTGCTAATTCCATTATATTCCAGTGTCATCCAGATAAACTTATAGGACAAATTCACTCTGACCATATGAAGACATAGAGCTTTTACTTGCTAGCATCACTCCACCTGTTATTTGCACCGAGCAATTTCTTTCTGTGCAAGTCATACCCACAGTGCTTGTTCTGTTGTAAAGAAAATATTGCAATGTTTATCTAAAGGTAATTAAATCAAATGGATTTGTTTTTTGCAGCATAAAATTAAAATATAAATTGTTTCTGTGATGAGTGCAGTGGAAGGAATGTGACAAAAAACATTTGTACATAATGTTAAAGCTTCTCAGGAAATTCCCTTAATTTGAAACGTTAAAATATATTATTGTTGTCTGTTGATGGTTGTAAAACTTTCTGTGTAGCGGGAGTAATGTGGTTTTGACCAACCCATTACTTGCACAGAAAGCTTTTTTTGGGAGTGATCTATTAAAGGCCAGAGAGAATAGTAAAACACGTTCATAATTCACATGGACACCAGCTTTTGCAGCATGTTAGTCGAGTCAGTCAGCAGCTGGGGACCTAAGGTCTTTACAGGAATCTAAAATTCTTACATTATTTGATTGATGATTGTAATAGCAAGCAATAATTGACAGAATTGGCTTCACTACAGTTCGTGAATTGGCTTCATTACAGTTTGTAATGAAGCCAATTCACATACAGAAAACTGTATTTCATATCTATATTGGCTTTATTATATCTTGTAGTGTCAGAGGTCATCATGGGCTCAGCGGTGGAGAGAACAGACGAACATGTGAGGGAGTATCTGATCTACCGTGGGTTTACCAACACTCTGAAGCACTTGGACAGTGAGATCAAAGCCGACAAGGAAAAAGGCTTTAGGGTACGAGTAATGGAACCATGGACAGAAATACTCTTTTCTGAAATATATGTTGACTTTTTGCAATTGTTAATCCTCTGTCTGCAGGTGGATAAAATCATTGATCAGCTGCAGCAGTTTGTCCAGAGCTTCGACCTGTTTGGTCTGAAAGAATACTGGCTTTACCTGGACAGACGTCTGTTCTGCAGACTCGAGGACGTGTACAGATCCACTGTCAACAAACTGAGAACAAGCCTGTACAGATACTATGTCATTAACACCATTCAGGTATGGTGGAGGTAAAATGAACCAAACTTTACATTTCTGAATCAATGTAAAAAATGTGTTTACCTTTTTTTTTCTTCTAGAAAGGAAACCTGGAAAGACTCAGGAGTTTTTTCAGAGGCAAGCGTTAGAGCTTCAGGGGCAGATTGAATGGCGTGATTGGTTCATCCTGCCATTCATCCCCACCCCTGAACAGAACCCCACCTTCTCACCATACTTCTCCCGCCAGTGGTCTGACACCTTTCTGGTTTCACTGCACAACTTCCTGTCAGTGCTCTTCCAGTGTATGCATATTCTTCATCAGTCAAGTTGCCAACAAGATCAAAAGTTTATGTATATTTTAAAACTGGATTATATTAATTAGTAAATGTCTCTAGATGATACTAGGCTCATATAGTGTGTAATGTTTTTGTAATTGTCAGTTTGGATTTACTGGTTTCCAGTCCTTAACTGTTTTCCACCCCAGCCTGTCGTGCTCAGTTTTGATGCTGAAGTGCAGAAGATGACGAGTCTTACTGAAGAGAACGAACAGCTCCGGCAGTTGGTGAGGATAAAACCGCTAAAAACATTCTGTAAAACTGGCTGTAATTTTTTTTAAAGATTATTTAACAGTCAAAAGATTTACAGAAAAAAGCTAATAGATCAATCCAGTTTATAGGTAAACATGCTTTATTTAGTTTATCAATTGATGTTAATGTTTCAGACATTCCGATATTATAGAAGTATTTTTAAAAGTCCAGTGAGGTTAAGATAGTCCCAACGTTGGCCATTAAAATTTTGTACATGATCATGATGTCGAAATATTCTCATGATCTGAGTCAGTTTAAGAAGCCCTTTATTATTTCTTACAGTATAGCCCTGTCTTGATGAAAAATCCCATATTTTACATATTAAAAGCCACATAACCCCGCTTCCCCTCCGTTATTGTAAAAAAATGGCTAGTTAAAGTGATTGTTTTTTGTTTTTTTTTTCCTTTTTTTTTCTCTGTCCCATTTTGAGATTTAAGTTGGTTGGTACATTGCTATTATTTCTGACTTGTCTGTGTCCTTTTATTGCGTCCAGCTGTTTGCCCTACAGACAGAAAGTCGGGACCAGAGGGATGGAGAGGACATGGTTCACCACAAACTGCCAGCATACGTCCAGAACATGGACCGTCTGGGAGACACTGAGCTGTGAGACACCAACACCACTGTCCATTACTTATGACTGACTGTGAATAGGATGGCTGCCATTCTGTTTTTTTTTTTTTTTTTTACATTGTGCCGAGTCGTGACTCGTGACTTTTACTGTATGTGTTTGCATTTTGCCGTAATAATTTAGGGCTTTGTTGGCATATGATTTTGATATACGTTTAACAATTTTCATACTGTGTATAAAAAAAAGACCTTTTCTGGTCACAATTAGCTTTTTTTCTGTTTAGACAAATTGTCCAAATTACGATTGGTTAGCTTTGGTTTCTCTAACATGGCTGCCATGCTTTAAAGTTAACGCAAAGTTTATTTTTATGATATTTGAAAAACCTTCTACAGAAGAAGATACAGATGGCAGCCATTGTAAATCTTCTAGCTAGCATAAGCGCCATATGCTGCATATTCCCGTTATTGTAGAAAGGTGTTTTTGCGCATTTCTTGCCGTTGTTGTATTAGTGGATAATGGTCCAACTGTGGATATAATTTCTGAGGCCCGTAGGTTCTGCAAGCCGGTCAGAGATGCATAGATTTTAAATATGAGGTATGTTATGTCCTTGAGGGGCTTTTTCTTTCTCAAGATAAAAAACATTTGTTACTGACAGTGCAGTGCCACAGGCCCCTAATGGATGTGAGGCACCTTACGTATGGGGGCCTCACCCGTCGTGACTAGCTTGCAGAATCCAAATCGGATGAAAAAAGATTTCGCCTTTTGCAGTCAGACCAACACACACTGTTTGTGAAATAGGAGATACAGCTACCAAAACTTTTCACAATAATGTGAACACCCCTAGTGTGCTCTTTCTATATAGTTAGAAATAGTAACAGATGCAGTTTGGAGTTTTTCCTCATGACAGTGTTTTTAAATGATTTACCAGCTGACACAGGACACAGACTTGCATCCCTGCATGCTACAGTAGCTCTTTTAGTTTTATCCCACTGCTTTAACTGATTTTATTTTACTCGTAATTTGTTTAAACAATTCTTAAACAGTTGTATAGAATAGAACCCTTTTAGCTGAGAACATAACTGACCCTGTAGTGATTGAAGGCTGCTGAAGCTGCATCGATAATGCTACAGAAAAACAACCTTAGTTCAAATATTTAGTCCTGCGTTCTGAGAATAAAGTAAATAGTTTAAGACTGAACTTAGAAATTCTGAGTAATTCAAGACTGAAATAACATAATTACTCATGATCCTGCTATTTATTACTGTCCATATGAATTGCACTGACAGGAAAACACGCTAAGGAGATAGGGAAAGAATGTAGGGATTTTGAAGACATTTTATTACACTCTATTAATTAGAAACCTCGTATGTTTCTCCCAGTCACTTTTAGAATCATTTTCAGGCACTTTACAGCAGACCCAACTGCTCATCTGTTATGTCTTCATTTAAATAGAGTTGCTTGCAAAAGTATTCAGATCCCGTCACTTTATTGTGTTGTACACTGAATTTTAAATGGATAAAATGGAGTGTTTGGCCAACCACTCTACATCCATTAACCAAATAATGACAAAGGGAAAAGATGATGATGAATTAGAAATCCAAAACTAAAATCTCTGACTTTCTCTAGATGTATCTACATCTTGACTGAAATGTACATGTGTTCAGCTTTATTGACTTGACAAAGTTTAGACAGACACACTATGTTTTAAGGCCCAACAGTC
The DNA here is from genome assembly GCA_033026295.1 of Channa striata. Lineage (NCBI taxonomy): Eukaryota > Metazoa > Chordata > Actinopteri > Anabantiformes > Channidae > Channa > Channa striata. The sequence continues at coordinate 5,809,510 of CM065187.1, read as the reverse complement.
CACCCTTCATGTCAAGTCGAGAAGGAAGTGAAAGGCCAAAGGACTCTCTGTAAACCTTCACAATCACCACAATGTGGTGAGAAATAGCAGAGCAGTTCTCTGCAGGGAACTTCTATAAAGAATGATTCTCAGTTAAGCTCCATCACCCAGCACAGAGTGGTTAGAGAGAACCCAGACTAAAGCTTTCAGTTTGACAGAGAGCACAACGTTTCTTATATCTGATGAGATAAACTCCGATCAGTGGGAGAATTAAAAAAATACTTTTGTAAATGAGATTTCACTGTTTAAACATTTTTATATTTATCCATTTCAATGTGTGATGTATAATGATGACTTCCTGTATAACACAATGAAGTAAGCACAAAGTAAAGGAATACTTTTTCAAGCCACTGCAAAATATATATTTAAAAGACTGTTAACTTATTGTTAATGATAGAATATTTATGCTGTTTCACACTGTGTGATGTGATAAGGTTGAAGTTGCCAAATAAACAATTCACCTGATGAATTGTTTCTTGTCAGTACAGTCCATTTTTTTTATCATCTAGGGTTTTCACAAGCTGACAGTAGACTTATGACTGAGCTGTCATTCACAAGTACCCTCTAAAATTAATACTACTTCAAATAAATTTTAAAATACATTTTAGTATAACACAGTGGAATATTCAGCATCAAAACAAAGCGTAATTGTATCCCAGTAGATGACAGTAGACAGATGGCAGATTTAAGGGAGTGAGCCTGAGAACTCTGGACGTCCTCAGGCTGGTAATTCCAGTCGTGAGGAATATTGACAGCTGAGTCATGGGAACAACCTGCAGAGACTTTTGAGGATCTCAGGCTGCACATATGTCGAAAAGGTGATGAGGGGGCGTTCTGAAAAAAAGGATAAGCAGGGTAGGGAAGGTAAAAGTAAAGCAATATGTTCTTTCCCCCTGGCTTTAGTTATAAATGTAACATCTGTTGAGTCTTTTATCAAGAATTAAAATGCCTCATAAGTACAAATCAAACTACAATGTTAAAGAGAACACACACTTTTGATACTTACATTATGATTAAAGCTAGTTAGTTACTGGGCAGAACAGAGCAGATTGAGTGTGTCCGTCTAGTGTATCTAAGTTGCACACGGCAGTTTTAAATATGACATATAGAAAACTGAAAAAAAGTGTTTCACTTCCTCTTTAATATCCTGTAGACATTTTCATACCTTCCATACTGACTGGCTTTGACCTGTTAAAGGAGAACTACGGTATTCTAGCCTGTGTGACGATTTCAGCATTTTGGAATCTCCCACTCTGCTCTGAGGTGTAAATATATACGTATTTATTTTGCAGTAAGGCAGAGTACATCAAACAGGTTAAAGATATTAGTGATGTAAAGTAAAACCAACTTAGGAGAGTCATGACTTTCATGGTAACTTCCTCAAATGAACACATGAAACAAGCAGAAATATTAACAAATGTTTTTTTCCGCTCTAAACTCTCTCCTCTGCCCTGTCAGGGACTTGGTTTCAAGCCAGCGTGCCGTCAGCACCTCCACGACTCCTTCCAGAAACTTCTTCTCTACATTCCTACCACAAGGCCGACGCACTCCAGGGAAACCGCCTCATGGCTCCACGGGGTCTTCGCCAAGCCAGCTAGCAGTGAACAGGAAGGACCCACAAACCAGTCAGGTGAAAGCAAGTAGGGAAAAAATAGCTTTGAAAGCAGATTATGCCAGCGTCAAAATCCCTAAATTTCTAACTCACTTCCGAACCAACTTGATTGATTTTTTTGAGAAAGCAGTTTTCTGATCTTATCAATAACAAACTCAGCTGTGTAAGTAACTTTAGCTGCAGCCCAATACTTAAAGGCCCAAGAAAAGTTAATCGGAAAAAATTCCCAGCGCTTCTCTGCGAATACAAGGTTGAGGATGTTGTTGCACAGGTTTATCTCTCGTGACATCATTAACTTATTCTTAAGTGAGTGGAGATTTGAATCGTAAGACTCATCGTAAAGAGAATTCACATGTCCGACTTTAAGTCTGTGTGCAGCCTGTTGCAAAGCAAGTATTGCTGTGAGTTTCAGTTGTTAGCAGGGGGCTATGCAGGTATTTTAATTACGCTTACAAACTTCTCCTCAGGCAGCCTTGTGAAGGCCCTCATCATTATGCACGGCTTAGTGAACTGTGACCTGACATCCTCTGTTGAATCTTGTTCTTTTTTAGCCTGCAAAGTTAAAAGAAGCAATACAAGCCAAGGAGGTGAAGCCAGTTTCCAGCCAGGCATCAAGCAGTGAAGCTCCCAGCTCCCAGTCTCAGCAGTCCACAAACCAGGCGACACATCCTAGACACAAGAGAATCCAGGACCATGAGAAAGAGAGGAAGGAGCTTTTCTCCAAACCAGCCCCACAGGTAGCTGAGGAAGACATACATCATATCAGTAACGGATGAGTGTATCAATGCTGCTCTTGTGTATGTAACATATGACATAATTACTTAATGGGAGGACATCATAGCTTATGGTTGCCATCTCAAATAATTCCCCATTTTCATGGGTTTTCTTCAGACACCAGAGAAGAAGGGGGAGGCTGGGGAGGTAGAAACTCCGTCTGAGACCTCCAGCGAACCTCTTGATTCTTCCTCCTCTAATAGCAGGAGCTGCAGAGGAACTGAGGGAGGTCTGTCAGCAGAACAGCCTTTCATCAAACTCAGCCAGGAGGAGTATGGAGAACACCACTCCTCTATCATGCACTGCAGGTCTGCCTTCACCCCACGATCAAGACTTTAACGTCAGCTGAACCTGAAGTTATCTTTCTGTGACTTTTAATCAAAAACAAAAGCACATCCTTTTCTTTCCTCATCCATTCCTCTTTCTCCTGTTTTCCAGGGTTGACTGTTCTGGTCGCCGGGTAGCCAGTTTGGATGTGGACGGAGTTATCAAGGTGAAGCTGCATCATTTTTGGGATCTTGTATGAGCATAGTTTAGTTTTCACAAAAAATAGAAATCCACAATAAAGCCTTTCTCCTCCTCAGGTGTGGTCATTCAATCCCATTATGCAGACTAAGGCCACCATCATGTCCAAGTCCCCTCTACTGTCTCTGGAGTGGGCCACCAAACCTGACAGACTGGTAAACACAAGACACACTGTACATTACTGTGTATAGAGACAGTATTGCTCGTGTTTCTCTAACCTTATATTATTATTTAGTGTTTTCAGTCCTTACTTAAACCCGAATAGTAACCTTTACACAGAACATAAAGTATTGCAGTGAGACATTGCCCAGTTATTAAAATAAAATAAATGTGTTTGGTTAGATTATGTATAGTCTATAGACATGAAGAACCAAGTCGAAATCACAGATCTTAAAGAGCAGGGGACTTAGAAGGATGAAACGATAACATAAACTAACAGCATGCAAATTAAACTGGATGTTATATATAAAAGACATGATAATGGAGAAACGTCTAAGAAACTTTGGATATGACAAAGCCTTACTTAGACTGTTTGATAGACATAAGTTTTACATTATAGTTAGAAAAGGTAATACACAGTCATAATGTTGACTAAACTCCAATATGGAGCCAGAAGCAGGCCCCTAAATGTCTAAATTTAGGGTTATGATGTTAGATTTTGGGTTAGGCTCAGACTGAGGCATGTCTTATTTTCTAACATGTTGAGCACTAGTTTAAAGAAATGAGAATAAAGTCAAAGAAATGTCCTCCTGAGTGACAAATTATCTCTGTCTTGGTGGTCAGTTGTTACTAGGCAGCGGTGTTGGCACTGTGCGGCTCTACGACACAGAGACCAAGAAGAATCTTTATGAGATGAACATTGACGAAACTCATCCACGGTACTGTTTTAAAAACTGCACAATATGTATAACTGGGGTTGCACAATGTGGCTAAAAGTCATACTGCTATTACTGTGGCTGATGTGGTGAAGGTATTATAAGTCTAATTGCCCTTTAGGGAAAATACACTGATTACTGAATGTATGAAGTTGTATTTTTTTTACTTGTAAAAAAAAAGTAGCACGAAACTGACAAAAAAATTTGCACATTGTTTTTAAAATAACAAAATGAATTGAATGCTTACTTTCTTAATGCTAGATGCTAGAACCCAGTTGAAATCACTAGTGTTACATTTATTGTCATATACAGAAGATAAAACTTCTTGGAAGGTTTTACAATTTATCCTGTGAGCAACATGAGCGTCTGTTATAAATCACGTGCCAGTAATGGTACAGACATTGCAGTAGTAAGAACTAAAAAGTTTATTGTGGTTGAAAATGAGTTTGTGCTTTTAGATGCACTTAGATTGTTGAATAAACCAAACAACTTTGTACATGCAAGTTAAGTATTTTTTTATGTGGCAACAAATATTGCTGCTGAGGTATAAATTCTTGATTGCAAAATGGCCTTCCTCTGTTTCCCAGGATCTTGTCTTTAGCCTGCAGTCCCAGTGGTTCATCATTCGTGTGTTCAGCTGCAGCTCTCAGTCGATCTGGAAATGTCGATTCTGTGCCTCGACCACCGACACCAGTGTCTGGACAGCTGCTGCTCTGGGACACCAAGACTGTTAAGCAACAGGTAATTAACCTTAAGTCTTCTTCCAAGCAGTAGAATGAGGGACATTGTCCCTTTTACTCCATATGTTCCATGTTTTTTTGACGCCTCCATTTTGACAGGTGTGAGCTGAGCTTTAGGTGCTGATTTTTAGGAGCGTGGTGCTTGTAGTTGATAATGAAGCTGGAAGTTTTGAGTTGAAAAGGTCAAACATTTCAGCTAGTTTTTCTATCAAATCTACACACAAACAAACACTAAGCAGATTAAATAAACCAGTTTTCTTATTGCAAAAATACGATCAGCCAAGCCAAGACTGGCCTTTCGTTTTAGCTACTTAGGATAGAACAACGTTGTGGTTTTGCCTGGGTTTATAAAAGTACTAGACAAATTAAGATTCCCAAATGTTGGAAATTAATGGTTGGGCAAGGTCATAATAAATCATCCTAAAGGACTTATAATTCAAATTCATGAAATGTTGTGACAGTCCACCTAATTGTTATCAAAGTGTTTTTACTGGGAAACACAAATGTTTTAGTGTGGCACAGTAATTATGTTAAAATTAAGCTCCACGCACAACTGAACAGTATTAACATGATATGAAAATTGGTGATTGTAGAGAAAAGTTCAGCGTGTTTAGCTTCTGGTATTTCTGCTGGCTGTAGTATTGTCACTGTTCTGTCTGTCTCTCAGCTTCAGTTCTCTCTAGAACCTGAACCAGTAGCCATTAATTGCACGGCCTTCAACCACAATGGAAATCTGTTGGTGACGGGAGCCGCTGACGGAGTCATCAGACTGTTTGGTCAGTGTTTCACAGGAAGGCAACTCATACTTATTTTCAGCTTTTTAATTGGTTTGAAATCAGGAACAGAGCTCAAACCTTCTGACCTTTGACAGGCAAAAACTCTTGATATGTTTTCTGCCCAGCAGGAATCAGCGGTTAATTACATTTATTTGAAATCATGCATGAATATTAAATGTGTTTGAATATAACATTTTACACAGAAATCAGTGAAGTCATTTCTCTGGAATCTCTGTCTCTGATGTAGATATGCAGCGCTATGAGAGCGCCATGAGCTGGAGAGCACATGATGGGGAAGTTTACAGTGTGGAGTTCAGCTATGATGAAAACACAGTCTTCAGCATTGGAGAAGATGGCAAGGTTTGTGGTCGTCTTAAATAGCATCTTTACTCAAAGGGCTTTACAATTCAGTCATGGTCTTCCCCAGAGGTGTGTGTTCAGTTGGAGGTTATTGAAGACGTTTCACCACTCATCTGAAAGTGACTACATGCTGCTTTTGCTTTTGGTTGTGGACTAGATGATTTTTCCCCCTTGTTCAGATTCATTCCACAGTGGGTCAGTGAACAGTCCAGGCAGTGACATTTTTGGGCTGCATGCGAACGCTCACACAGAGTTCACCCTAACCTTTGCAAACTCAGGCTGGTGACAAAATGTCAATTCAATACTCCAGAACATGAGGGTTAGTGCCTTACTGTTGGCCTTTATTTAAGTGCCAAGGTCCAAATAGTCAGTAAGTGCAGGGCTGAGACTTCATCAGCAGCACAGTGAGAGAGGCATGACTGAGTCAGCTCCCAGAACTCAAACTTGTACTATGGATAGAAAACATGCAGCGAGCTGGAAACAACTGCTATGAAACAACTCTGTGTGTTTAGTTCATCCAGTGGAACATCCATCGGTGTGGCGTGAAGCAGTCAGAGCAGCTTTTGCCTCAGGATGCCACCGGGCCCTTCGTCCTGTCAGGCTACAGCGGATACAAACAGGTATGCAGAATTCTTTTTTTTTATTCAAACATATGATAAAAACTGAAGTTACCGCTTATCAATTCACCATTACAGCACATGGGAAAAGCCACGTGTCACACCCAGTATAATACGTGAACACATCCAAACCTGATATTTGACGAATGAAAATTGCTGAAAGCGTAAAAAACCTTTATTTATAACAAATAAGCTCACAATGAAATAAGTCCTGCTAAAAAGGGTTAAATTAATAAAAAGAATGTAAGTGTCTACTTTTTAAAATAACTTTTGTTCAGGTGCAAGTTCCTCGAGGACGACTCTTCGCGTTTGACTCTGAAGGACAACACGTGCTGACCTGTTCCAGCTCCGGAGGACTCATTTACAGAGTAAATACAGGGCGTTATTCTTACGTTCGCTGGCATTTGTGTCTAACCTCACACTCACGTATCCTGGATAAACCTGAACATTTCTTGGTATTAATAATAGCTACACTTGTGATGAAAATCTGCAGAGATTTTTGCTTATTATATGTTGTTTTCATTTAAAACATTATGTGTAATCATATTTATAAAAATTTCAGCTTTAAGGGTCGTTGTTTTGCCTTGCTGACTCCCAAAACATATTTTCAATTGATGAGCTATAGTTTATTTTTTTAACTTATCCAATTTTTACGCCATCTCCTCTAGCTGACCAATGGGGAGCCAGCTCTGGAGAGTGTGCTGTCGCTGGGCGGGCACAAAGCACCAGTGGTGACAGTTGATTGGTGCTCTGCAGTGGACTGTGGCACCTGCCTGACTGCCTCCATGGATGGGAAGATCAAACTGAGCACACTCCTGGCACAGAAGTCCTGATCACGGATGTATTAAAGAGAACTGGACGCTGGACTCACACATGGCAACCAGTAGATGAAAATTCCCTTTTCTGTTTTAGGGAGAAAAAGTGTTTTGGGTCATTTTGTTTTGCTGTATTAGGTGGCACCTAGGAAAAATTGGCCAAAGTGCTTCACTGTAGCTCCGTATTGCTGTCTTGATACATCCGTTGTCCTGATAGAGGACACTGGATGATACAGAGGTCATCAGAGTTTTGCCTTTTACTAGAGATCATGCCAGAATCTCGTAAATGTCTTTTTTATGTGATACAAACAGTAAAGACTCCTGTGATAAATTTCAATTAACATTGAAACCATTATTAAAATCACTGACATTGCATCTGATCAGGTTTCTTAAAGAGGCATTTTGTGATTTTTCTGGACTTTTGTTTGAGTCTCTTCTGCCCCTTAGACTCACAGCTTGATGCACCCTGAATTGTGTCTGACCCGTCGGCAACCAGCTGGCTGCCTCCACATCTAGCAGTGATGACACGTTTGTAGTTACTACATTAATGTACGCTAATGTTCGCTGTCTTATAGCACTGTTTGGTCTCTGCCAATACCTGGGGAACACTGCCCTTTTCAGGGTGGAAGGACAGCGACACTCCAAGTCGATGTCTTGGCTGAGAACGGTGACAATAAACAAGCACATAGCACTGCTCAGTCTGGGCTTGCATGAGATGAAGACGGAGTGTATGTAAAAACTTTGAACAAGGCATTAACTTTTACACACCACTCTCACTCATCAGACTGTTACGTCTAATCAAAAAGGTGTCTGATACACAGTTGTAAATTGTAACACTGACACTAATACAGTGGTCTTGTGCACAGATTCACTAAGCTGAACAGCCTGGTCTCTCTCATCAATGAGTCAACACCGTTGTCAGACTGGCCAAAATGCTGCAGACGGGTCCAAGTAGCGTTGATATGCAGGACACACAGCATAGACCAGCTCCTCGATGGCCTGAAGCTGGCCGGCAGCCGACCGTCAGCTGGGTGTGTCACTAATACTAAAGGCTCTGCTGTGTCTGTCTGCTGTTTGCCGCTGGGCAGGTAGTGGACAGTGGGTTTATTAGAGCGTTTTGGAATTTAGGAACGTCACTGCTGAGAGCAATGTATAAAATACTCAGTTATAACATTTATTTTTCCCTTTTCATTTTTTAAGTATTCTGTTTTAATAAAAACCAGTTAAGAGGCAACTGTAACATAAAACATCGTCCTTGATTCTTTCAGTCCCAAAATTTATGCAAGTAAAATTGTGTGCACTAAAAGCGTTTCAGCCACGTTGGAAACTGTTCGCTCTCTAAACTTATCTGTCTACAGTTCCGACATGGTGGCTCACGTGTCATTCATGCTGCTTTCATCTCAACGTATAAACTTATAGCATATTTTAAGAGTCTAGGAAGTATTTGTACAGACCTACAAATAGATAAATACATAGAAATTTACATAAACACAGTTGCTTTTCTAACTGTATAGCTCCTGTGAAAATACTTGTATTCACAAGTTTTATTTGCAGTTAATCACAAACTACGAAACGGTGAAGCTGAACTTTGACAGCAGTGCATTTTTCATACTCCTGCTTTATAACAAATAACAGGTTTATGAGCTAGAAGCTATCTTTGATAAAGAAAGAACTCCACATACTTTTCAAATGGGGGGTAATCTTCCTTTTACTGTACAAATATTTGCTTATGTGTTTATTGGCACTTTTTTTTTTTTTTTTACTTTTTTGCATTTAACATCAGAATGGCATTTCAGCGGCTGTAAACTACCACTGGGAATAGTGCTTAGAAGTGCTTAATGTCCTTTGAAAGTTAGCTGAAAGCATGTTTGCCAGGAATTTAATATTCTTATGATCTCTTCTTCCTGCTTCTGAAATATTTCTTTATTGTGAGGGGTCGGTTGGAGATGCCGCCGTGTTTCTTTACGATGACGGGCTCCGGCCTCTGTCACGTGTCCGTCCGCCGCCGGGGGGCGCTCTGAGAAGAAGAGCGGAGATCCAGGGCTGAAGAAGCAGGAGCCATAACAACACACGGCGAAGAGGACGGAGAGACGGAGACGGAGAGGACAGTGTCCACAATGTCCAAAGTGTCCGTTCCCCGCGCCGTTAATCCCGTTTAAGCACAGGCGGACCGAACGTTCCCATGCTGAAACGCAAAGACCCGGAGGAGAAACGCGTCCGGTTCGCCGTCTCAGACGCGCTGCTTCGCGGTACTTAGCTGTGGTCGCGGCGGCGCGCACACGGAACCAGGCAGCGGGACTTTGTTTCCTCTCAGTCCGCTTCTCCGCGTCGTCTGTCCGGTTCATGTCACTGAGCCCCGGCGCCGCGTGCAGACATGGAGAGTTTGTACAAGCGGAAAATGTTCGCGTCCATGCGGAAAACCAAGGTGGCCGCGTCGAAGAAGCGACAGATCGGCCTGCCCGCCTCCATACTGGACGACAGTGACGAAGGCTCCTTCTCGTCCTCCTCCTCCTCCGGATCCCAGTCCGATTTCCAGAGCTCCCCGGAGGACGACAGCGAGCAGGACGACAAGGAGCAGAGCGAGTCCGGGGCGACTTCTAGCGACGACAGCCGCTCCGTGACCCGCAGGAAGCGCTCGTTCCTCGGGGGCGACGACAGCTCCTCGTCCGCCAGCCAAGGAGACGAAGACGAGGACGACGAGGAAGAGGAGGATGAAGAGGAGCACAGGAGCGAGCCCAAGAGGATGGTGCAGCCCAGGAAGCGGAGCAGGTTGCAGCGGCAGGAAGAGTCCGACTCGGACCAGGCGGAGGAGAAGCGGAGAGAGGAGGCGGAGAAGGCCAAGAGGAGGCAGCGGCACAACAAGCTGCTGGCGCTGTCCCGGAGGATGAAGGCCCGGGTGCCGAGCAGGAGGAGGAGCCGCCTGAAGCAGGTACACCTGGACCCCCATCACACACTGGCCCTTCACATTAGACCGAGACATATCGGAAATGCTTTTGTGTCTGTCAAGAAAGGGTTCTGGTTGAAGCTAAAAAGCACACCTGTTAGTCTAAAGGGGTTCAGGACGTGTCCAGGGTTTTGCACAAACCACAGGGTCAGTGGTTCGAGCCCCAGGTCGTCATAGCGTAGCCTGACTTGTTTCCTTGTGATAAAACTCTGGATACTTGACTAAAACGCCTCTCCAATGTGACACAATGCGTAAAACGTGCTTGTGTGTTTGAATGTCCAGGGTGCAGGTGACGAGGAAGAGTCTAAAGAAGGCGAGGATGAGGCCGGTGGTGATGAAGCTGGGGACGCAGGAGAAAACGGCAGCAAAAAGGAAGCTGCGGGAGCTGATGAACGAGGCAGTGAGGAGGACAAAGAGGAGGACGAGGGGAAGAAATAGATGTGCACAGTCCGAGGAACTGAGGAGCACTTTGAATGTGAAGAGCAACAACAAAAAAAGGACTAAAAATGACACAACTGTACGTTTAGTTTTCTTTCGCAGCACTTAAAGTGGAAAACAAAAACTGGCCTTACGAGGACGTCATGCTCTTGTCGTGTTCCTATAGAAACAGACATTGGTGGCATGCGAGAGAAAGATGTACGGAGCTTGGGACGGCCGTGTTGAGCTGATGCAATCTGTGAACGAAATGGAGCCTGTGTTTCCAGTATACAGTTATTCTGGTGGCCCACCTGAAAACTTTTATTTGTACTTATTATATTTATCTCTTCTTTTCTAAAGGAAGAAGTCAGTGCTGCATTCAAGTGCTAATGTATTGGACAAATAATGTCCCTAATCAGAAATTTGCTCTTTTTTAATATTGCCCTAAATTCTCATTTCCTTTCTCTCTTTCCTCTAACTCTTCCTTTCGTATCTTCTCTCAGTGTAATGGTGCATTTATTTGCACTAGTACCAGTTCCGACTGCTTGCAGATTTTTAAAGGTTGTCAGTAACAGTTTTCTCAGTTTGCAGCTGCGGAAACAACCTACAGTGTTTCATTAAGAACCTTATGACATTTTGTGTTTTCCACTTCACTACTGTATATTTTACAGTATTGTGATGATACGCAAACACATGTCATAGTTACATGTCAGTGCTGTGTAATTGCTTGTTTTCCAGTGTATTTCTGGGCTCATTTTGCTGTATAATGCTTTTCAGACCAACCTGCCTCCGTCGAAAACAACTGTCTCGTTAATAAACTTTGCTTGTCAAAAACCTTTTGACAAGGCAAAGTCAGAACTTTTTGACAAGCAAAGTTTGTGTTGGAAATCCTCACATCCTGACTTTGGTATCATGCAAATACATTTTCAGTGAAAATACTGCTTTTCTGTTTTTCTATGAGCTGAATGATGTACAGACAGTCGAAGCCTCAGGACAGTAACTTTATACCATTTGGTTGGCATTCAGCAACTACAGCTCCCATGATGCTTTGACACAGCCAAAAAAGTGGCACCTTTTGTTATTTTTCAAATACTTCAACACCCAAAAACTGTTGAAAATAAACATATTGTTGTATTAATGTGTGTAGCTCTTTGATTCACACTCAAAGTCATAATCAACCTGTGGCAAACTGTGTGGTTGTTTTCACACTTCTTCAGTTAGCTGCATGCTAAAGCTGTTGTTTACAGTTTCAGGCTATATTTAAATTTGTGTGGCGTAAAATATGTTATTACTGTGACTACTCTCTGTGGTACTAGTGGATTTTTGTTTTTGCAAACTGGCAACAAAGTAACACAGTGTCTTTGGGCTGTGGGAGGAAACCCACACGAGCATCGAGAGAACATGCAAAGTCCACAAAGAATCCAGTTTAGTAACCGCTCCATTCCTATCCTGCCTTGGGATATTTCATCATCAGTTTTTTTTTCTAGGTATGCACTTCAAATTTAAGTCTGTTAGGTGTCAAAGGTGTGTCACTGTCTATGATTAATCCATCATTTAGGCCTCGTCAGAGAGATTAAACCACTGATAAACAAGTGTTAAGGCCTGAATTATCTGCTGGGGTTTAGCCAAATGCTTCAAACCCAGTGCATATGCAAGCAACCCAAGACTTTACCTGGTCTGAATGTAATCCTGAGCTACATTTCACTTCCTAAAAGCAAAACTGAAGAAGACAAGCTCCAAGAAGGATCGGGTTCTCAAGACAGCTGCAGTAAAGGTCTGGAAACCTAACATCTGGTTTTGGGTTTCAGACATCAGGCAGTCACGAACTGAAAAGGATATGCAACGACAGCTGACATTCATGTCAGTTGGTCCAAATATTTTTCACCCACTTAAACTGGATGTTTATCCAGTTTATCTAATATTTTTGACCAAGCTCTTAAAGCACATAGTATTTTTTAGTACTCTAATCAGGTTATGAATATGTTTATCAGTTTGTCTTGTTGAAATTATTTAGTAGCCCGCATGTTTTACACAAATGTAAATCATTTCAAAATATCACTTTGAAACAATCAATTTGTTATTGCTAAACTACTCATTTTGTACAGTGACAGTAACATACTAAGAATAAAACAGGAGAAGTGTTGAGAGTAAATATACGTGCTTCTCTTGTAGCATAATTTCATATTGGCACCTGATTTAATCGACGTAAACACGCTGGACGGTTGTCATTCATAAAAAAAGGAGAACCAAAAAAAGCTTCAGTCAATCATTCATATTCATGTGTGACTCGGCTCAATTGGAGAACTGCTAATGTGTCAGATAAGAAGGAGGAAGGAGGAACTGACACTGAACCTGCCTGTGCCCGGTTTAATGAAGAGGATCCTGTGACGGGTTTTCATTTAAAAAAAGAAAAGAAAAGAAAAAGTGGTTTGTTATGAAATGTGAAAGTCATTTAAAGTCATGTTGAAGTCAGTGTAACGCAACCTTGATCAGAAATGTAGTGGAGTAAAAAGTTAGAGCAGCCATAATTAAATCCACCTGAGTAAAGCACAGATACGTGAAAAAATGTACTCAACCACAGTAACGAAGTAACGAAGTAACGAAGTACTCGTATTTCGTTACCATCCACCACTGCAGATATCAAACCATAATGAAGCAGTTGATTTAAAGTTGTAGGTTCCAGATGTGGCCACCAGATGCCACCAAAGCTCCGACTAATAAACCCTTTAATTCGACCCGATCTTCGAGGCTTCGGAAATTTCCCGATCACAACTTCCGCATCTTGGATCGACGCTCGACCCGGAAGTCGTCGGCCATCGGGAAGAGGCTCCCGCACGGGAGAAGTTGCCATGTAGAGGATCGGGCGGAGGAGGAGGACCAGCAGCGGGGCTTCGTGGACTGTGGCCCGGGCCGTAGTCATGGTTCAGACGTGCTCCGCGTACGGATGCAAGAACCGCTACCACAAAGACAAAGACATTTCCTTCCACAAGTAGGTTCCTCCGGACGGAGCGGGGCTAGCGTTAGCTGTCAGGCTAATGCCAGACTCCGTTTCCAGCCGCGCGCATTGAAAGTGTCGCTGCTCGTTGTCAACGACACACGTGAGCTGCAAATGACTATAAGACGTTGTTTGGACTGTAGACGTCATTCATAAAATCGGGATATGAAAAAACCGCTTGGCTCATATTTCATGTGATAATCGGAACAATTATGAAGTTATCACATCGCCAGCCAAATGCACGAGTCCCCGAGCAAAGACACTTCACTTCTGTGTCATATAACTTTGTGTTCAGACATTATACATAATACATATTTACATAACGCATCGTTATATAGTTACTGTTATGTTATCTTAATGTTTTTGTCCTGGCAACAAATTTTTAATTGATATTTGGATGAATCTTGATCGTGTAAACGTCAGGTCTCGTTGCTGCTGCAGGGTGTGAACCTTGTGTGGAGCCACCAACATTAGTCACAAAACCAGCTGAACATCCTCTTTTTACTCTGCTGTTGATGTGCGAGCTTCACTTCCCTGTGAATCCCAGCAGCTTTACTACAGTCCTCACTGCTTAATCACATTCAAAAGTGTGTGTTTTACTGAACTGAGTTCTGTAGATGCCTTCTGTAACGTCTTACTGTCGTTAGCACTGCTGCCTCCAAGTTGGAAGGTCCCCAGTGTGAATTCACATGTTCTCCTCCGGGTACTCTGATTTCCTCACAGTCCAAAGATGTAGCATATTGGGTTAATCGGTGACTCCAAATTGGACATAGATGTGAATAACTAATTATTAACAAATTGATTTTCATTCAAGCAAATCCTATAGCAGGAAAACAACTTGAACAATTTGTTTTCGTCATTGATTTGTCCAGGTTTCCTCTGGCACGTCCAGATGTTTGTGGGAAATGGGTGGCAGCCATGAGACGGAACAACTTCAAGCCCACAAAGTACAGCAACATCTGCTCGCAGCACTTCACGAAGGACTGTTTCAAGAGAGAGTGCAACAATCGGGTGCTGAAGGAGAACGCTGTGCCGTCACTTTTCACTTTCAGCCTCAGTATAAAGGTAGAGCTGCTCAGAGCATTTCTTTCTAGCACAGAGAACTGTATCAAGTAAAACCAACAGTCCGGTTTAAAATTTAAATATTAGTTTTAATCCAAACCAAAAAAAACTGTCCAAAACTGTCCACCACAAGAACAAACAGTTGATCTTTTAGATGTTCCTTATCCGGGAACACTATTAAACACATTAAATTAAATTATATATGCTTAATTTCAATTATTAATCGTGGAAAATAATTCACTCTCAAACACTTGTGTGTGGGTTTCTGTCATTAGTCCTGGGGGATGCAAACTAATAAAAAAGCACTTTAAATCCTAGTTATGAAAAACTATGAAGCTCCAATCCTTTCATTTATGTTGTTTTCATTTCAAAAAAAGAGAATGCATTTATGAAAGACAGTTCCAATTAACTTTTAACAAATCAGTCCTTTGCTTGTGTTTTACTTATTGAGACTAGATCTGCTAAAATGTGATTCAAATGTAAGTGAGGAAGCGGCATTTAACTTTTTCTATCTCACAGCCGGAATCTGCAGAAGATTCTTTCCCCTCGGAGATCCACTTTCCGCTCGCTCTTCCTCTTGCCTCTGTTCCAGCGGTTGAGGAAGGTGAGGACTCTGAGCCTGGGAGTATCTTGCCTGACACGTGCTGTGACACGGCAGCTGTCTCCTGCGACCACAACTACACGGCAGAGGACTCTGCACAGCAGAAGAAGCGCATTGAGCAGCTGGAGGAGCAGCTGGAGCGTCTTAGGAAGAAGCTGAAGACGATGCAGCAGAAGTGTCGACGACAGCAGAGGCAGCTCAAGAAGCTGAAGTCTGCTTGCGAGGAGCCCAGGACTGGGCGTGAGCCAGCTGTTGCGTTCAGCGAAGGATATGTGATTCTACCCAAACACATCTACCACACACTCAAAGACATTAAGTGACTTGGAAAAATAACTGTGGTCCAATTTACAGGCGGATTTAAATCCCCAGCAGGCAGCCAGACTGTTAAAGAACGTCGGAGCAAGTCAGCAAACCCCCATTTAAAAGCTGAGGACTCGCTTATCAGGAATGCAAATGCAGAAAAAGTTCTTACAAACTCAGTCCACATTTATCTAATTTTTTTTTCTGTCTTTGCTTGTTTTTTTTGTTTGTTTTTTTTGGGCTGCATTGAATATAATTAAGTCAACTCACTGCAAATGAATAGTTTAACGTTTTGTGTGTGGCTTTAGATTAGCAGTTACATGCTGAAACTACTGCTCAGTATTTGTGGCCCTGCACAGAAGTACTGGTCAGAAAGCTAACCTGGCATTTGTTACTAAACTGTTTCAGCAAGTGCCTACTGAAATCCTGTATGTGCTCTTTTGTCATTTGTGTTTGTGTGGGGACTAAACAAGCACATTCACCAGGTTTAATTAATGAGCTTGGGAGCCTGGGAACATTAGAACTTGCAGTTTACAAATGACAGCAGCATCAGCCTCATTGTTCATACGTACTTGGAGGATTCCTTGAAGGGTTTAAATGGGTTTGTCAGTCTGAAAACAGCTATTTTTTTCCCTGGTGAACTGCTGCTTTTCCCTTAATGTAAACAGAAGCCATGGCAACAGAAGTTAATGATGGTATCATAACAGAGAAATCCGGGCTATGCAAGTGTGCCATTTTGTGTGGGCGTACGCATAGTTAAAAGGAGCGTAGCGTAGCTGGGGCTTTAGAAGTACTAGTCAGAGTTAGTTTTAGGGTCATCTGCCATGTCGGAGGCCTAAGCGTCACTAAGGATGGCCTTCTCTGATTGGTCAAAAGGGCAAGCCACTTTTAAAACCCTTCAAAGGGGAATGTTGGTGTTTATTTTTTACTGCATTGTACTCCAGTTGCTGTTGGTACCAGGTACTTTGTCTCCATTGTAGACATAGTACCCCCTCAAATTTACTGGTTGTCATAGTGACGGTGTATGAAACTACTGCCATATGATGTTCAACAAGACAAAAAGGAACAATGGAAGGACTTCGCAGGGATGCTATAACTATTTCACCGTGAAACACACTTAGTTTCAGAGGATGGTGAAGGCATCAAGACCAAAGACTGATGAAAAACGTAGGGATTTGAGAAATGGTTCTTTGGACTTTAGTCTGAAAGATGACTGTGGTCGCTCAAAAGCGACACAGTGATTATGATACGTCTCTCTGACCACTCAGTGGTCTGCAGTGATTACCCATCACCTTTTGGCGCCTCAACTTACTTGGAACCTCAGTGGAGCAGATAACAAAGTAACACACATTTTTTTACCTGATGGAACCACAGATAATTTCAAACATTTCTGCTTCATTCATGTGTTTTGCAGCTTCTCATTTATTGTCATTTTATAATAACCAAGGGCTGTGTGGCGGAGCATAGCAGAACAGGAAGAGGGAGTGCTGGGTGGAGTGGACTAGATGTCTAAGCATCTAGCTGAAGTGACAAACTATAGTTTAGAATATGTTTTGTGGAAAAAAAAAACTTTAAAGTTACAAAGGTGGCTTTAAAGTATTACTTCAGTCATTTTGCAAGTTGTGGTAATTTTAGCAATCCATAAAGAGATGCTAAAGCCAACAGTGTATATCGTCTACTTAAAGGTGATGTCAGCCTGCAACCTGGATTTTTCATCCGTGCTGTAGATGTGTGCTTTTCTCCACAGAAGATTAAAATGCACTGGGACTCTTAAAAATACCATGACTGAACAACATGACTGAAGGTTTCCTTTCATATACTCCTGTAAAAGGATTTCCTGAGATCATATCAGAAAGAAAGTAAATTTGTATTTTTAAATATTTTCAATCATTTCCTTAACCTGCTGGATTTGGAGTTGAAGTCTGAGTATTTTAATGTTCAGTATTTGTTGTCTTTGATTATTTCTGTCTAAATGGGGGGAAAAAGGTCCCAAAAGGGTCTTGACCAAAGCCGTGTGTGTGCAGCTGTGTGTTCCTACACACAGTGTCACTGAACAGCTGCTCATGTGCAATAAACTTGAATCAGATCGAAGCCATAACAGCGCCTCTATGTATTCCTCTTATTGAGATTTCAAGTGAGCATATTAATTTCTGTCCCATCATCACAGCACCTGCTGATTCTGCAGTGGCTCCACACGGGGGATGAGGAAAAACTCTTTAGAGCGATAGTATAGGATATAAAATGGTCAAACCCCCATTTCTTTATGTAACTGATGGCCAGTGTACGCACAGACACATGCTGATCACATCCACGACCTAATACCGCACTAATAGATGGACTGTAACAGACTGAGGGGGAAAAAAGCAGAATGCAAGACAAAACCTCTTTTCTTTTTGTCCCAGCGCATCTCACTCAGGAGCTGGATGCAGCCACTTTGTTGTAAAATTATTCTGCTTTAGTTTATCTTGATTCAACTCACCGCAGCTTATGATTTTATTCTTCAGGGGAACAAAATCCGCAGTGGTCCCAGCAGGTGGTGCCACAGAGCTGTCAGGCAGAAACAGTGAGTTTGCCGCACAAAACACACATCTGTGTTAACGAGAAAAGTGACACCTTCTACTGTGAAATGTGAAAGTCAGACGCAAAAGGAGATGACGGCCAAACACAGGCACTGATTCAAAATACATACGTGTGCATTACTGAGTTTGCAGCGGTGTCTTTTTTTTCACAGCACCACAGCATGCAGTCGGGTTTTTTTAAATGTGCAAATAAACTGGAATAACTAGGTTAAATGCATCCACCTACATGCAGTTATTCCTAAAGGTAAAATAATAGAAATGCACATTAAGCTAGTTCAAATGTTCTTTTATCTTGGAGTGTAAAAAAATGTCAGTGAAATAATAAAAATTATATAGGTGCAAACAGTAGAACCCTTTTTTAAAAATGTATACATTTTTGACACATATAAAACAGTTTTGAATATTATGTTGTGAGAACTTTTTTTTTCATATTAGGGCATGTAAACTTTGGCACCCACCTAAATGTTTTGATGCCCTCGTTCATCTGTGTCTACTATTGAAGCGTGTGGCATGACAGGACATAGGTGGTTCCACTGAAAACTTCATTTCGCTCTGACTTGCATGTCTGGTGTTCACATTTGTAGAGGACAGCGTAGTTTTTATTTGGAATTTGGGGGCTATTGTACCACCTTCCTTTACAGCACGGATACTCATTCCAGGTCCTGTTTGCTTTCCAACGATCCCCACCCACTGATTATCTGGATCAGATGTCATATACCAAAAGGCACCAATTCACTTTATTGTCCTCCACTCCACCCTCAGCTAAGGTGGTGTTGTCCAGCTCCTGATTGGTTGAACACACCTGATCCAGGTAATTGGCAGTGGGTAGGACAGTGTTGTCCTGCTGTACAGGGTTTCATTATTGGTTAACCTAACTAGCTCTGGCGAGGTCAACTATACTTTAACGATCAGATTATTGTCAAATCAACAGTTGAATTACTTCAACTTAATGTTTCCACAGGTCGACTTGAAATCATTTCAGTCTGGACACAGACTTCACCTCGTTGGTGACCTCGACTTCCAGATGAACAAATCTCTGTGGGGCTGAATCTGATCCGGGTGGATGTATTTGGTAAAAGCAAAGTTCCACCCCGTCTAGTGTAACATCAAGGTCACCCTGTCTGAACTTTAACGGTCCTCGGGCTGCAGTCTGACTGCTCTGATTAGACAACACCTGGGCGATGTGCTGCTCCCAGCATGCACTGCTGCTTCTGCCAACAGCAACTAAACCGAAGGTGATGTTAGGCTTTGGAAAAAGCACTGTTTATATGAAGAGAACTATGAATGGATTACAACAATGTAAAATACAACATATAACATGAATAATGCATTAAAACTATATTATTCAAATGAATTGATGCTGCTTAAAATGACATTTTACAGAAGTGAGGGTTTCAGGAGGACATGCATCAGAGTTTTTCCTTTCAACATATTGTTTTATTCTCTTCAGACTGATGACTTATGTATTCATCCTCTGACCCAGATAGAAACTCCGCAGCTTCACTTTTCATCCTCTTTAGTCTGGACTTACAGTATTCAGCCTGGAGCGTAGAGCAGAGGACTCTGATTAAATGGAGGTTAGCAGGGCCGACACGACGATGATGAACGATGGTACGATGTACATAAATATAAACACTGGCGTAAATTTTAAGTCTCCCCTGCAGCATCCATCAGATCTATAACACTGTCTGATCTCTCTGCCAATAATCTGCGGCTTCCTCAAAAACACCCCCCCCCCCCAAAAAAAATGAAAAATAAAAAAACAGAAAACAAACAAACCAAAAAAAAAAAAGCCTCAGGGGAGGAAACAGAGTGGGGGAGGAATCCTGCTGTGACTGTGAGCAGGGAGCTGATGGTTCAAGTCCAGGAGAGAAGGGGAAGATCAGAAGGAGCATGTGAACAAGACAAGAAAGATGTCGCTGCTGATGTGCAGAGCAAAACAGCTGCTGAGGATGTAAACTCTAACATGTGAATTAAATAATCTAGTTTGAATTAATATTGTTCTATATGATCAACTGATTTCAACAGGACAGTTGTTTTGCAATTTGCCCTGAAGTGCCCGACTATTATTTGTGCACTAGAACTCAGTGCCCCCTTGACAGTATATCCATGGTCAAAAGGTTCAAATCATAACAAAGACATGTTTTAAGAATAAATTAAAAAAGGACAAAGATAAACTCAGAGATAAAGTTAATTTAGCTGCTGCATTTAGTAACATCTGCTCAATTACCTACAAACACATCAGCATTTATTAACTGATTGTAATTATTATTGAGTGTGCAAAAAAGTTTGTGTAATAAGTGCATTTCATTTTGAATTATAATGGAGTAAAAGTACCATGAAATGCAAATACTCCAGTAAAGTAGCTCAGAATTAGTATAGTAAGTTAGCTACTTACTCTCTTCCTGTATGGGCTCCGAACTTTGATACTGAAAACACCTCAATTTTACAAGGGTGACCTGGCCAAGAGGTCAGCAGCACACGTCATAAACACTACAATTTTAAATTTATATTACAAACAATAAGTTGACATGCGAACCAAGCTAGCAACATATGCTTTAAAAGAAAGCTCACAATCACATTAAAACCCAGATATTTATAACTGAAAACTAACTTTCGGCAGTTGTTATTAATGGAGCATTCTCTAGTAACTTGCATGAATGTGAAAATACCATGACTTTGGATTTATTTGCATTTAAAACCAATGTCAGTGCCTGTAGGTGAGACTGAACAATATTAAAAGCAGATTGTAAAAACTTCCAGGCCTGAGCAAGTCAGGAAGAACAGCAATAAAGTACTGTGTCATCAGCATAAAAATTATACAAGGTATGTGAGAGGTTGTTACACAGATTATTAATATAAATGGAGAATAAAATGGGTCCTAAGACTGAGCCCTGTGGTACTCCTTTAGATTCCTAGCAAGGAAGAGGTGGAACCAGCCAATTCAACAGACTGTTTTCTATTTGAAAGATAATCAACAAACCAAGAAGTGGCTTGGTCTGACATGGCAATAATAAAGACTGTGGTCGCTCAAAAGCGACGCAGTGATTATGACACGTCTCTCTGACCACTCTGTTCTGCAGTGATAACTCATCAACTTTTGGTACCGCCTCAACTTACTTGGAACCTTAATGGAGTGAATAGTAACAAAGTAGCACACATTTTTGGCCTGATGGAAGTCCAGAGAATTTTAAGAATTTCTGCTTCATTCATGAGTTTTGCAGCTTCTCATTTATTGGGCTGTGTGGCGGAGCATAGCAGAACAGGAAGAGCGAGTGCTGGGTGGAGTGGACTGGATGTTTGAGCATCTAGGTTAAGTCACAAATTGTAGTTTAGGATATGTTTTGTGTAAAATAGCTTTAAAGTTACAAAGGTGGCTTTAAAGTATTACTTTTTCACAATTTGATTTTCTAAGCTGTGGTAATTTCAGATTTGATCAAAAATGTAAAATGGCAATGATCAATAAAAAGGGCAGAACAATATCTTTTACAATCCAGTGCCCGAGTGAGATAATTTATAACCTTTTTAGAAAGTTCACCTCCTGTTTACAAAGGCTGAATTCCAAACTTTGGGAATTTTATTGCAAGTAAAGCATGATTTGTAATCTGCAGCCAACTTCAAGAAGAAGGGCTCTAGTTTATATGGACCGGCTGCCTTTCTGGTATCCAGTTTATTCAGCTCTCTGTGAACCTCAGCAGTGGACATGGGAGTAAAGTTAAAAGGGCAACGATTAGAGCATCTGCTCATTTCCAGAGCTTCAGACTTTAAAATAGACCCAGTTATTTCAGGTTTTAAAGAATCGTGAATCAAGAATGTTCTGAGATCTCAGATAAACTCCTTTATTTATCATGTCCTTGGGGTCAGGTGACACACATTAGAAGTTGCAGCAATCGGACACCAAAAGGTTTAAGGTAGCCTGCATTATTAGACATGACTTAATTGCATTTTATAACTGCAATAACTAACTTCCTGTTGGTTACAACGCTTGGATGCACAAATGCATGACTAAAGGAAATAGCATAGATTGGAAAAGTGTGTGACGCTGACAAAAATGAATTTGAGCCAGATGGTGTTAACACCAGAGTGGCAATGTCGTTCATCTGCATCACGCTGGAAGGAGGTACGAATTCATCTGAACACCAAAAGTTGAAATATTTATCAGTCCACAGTGACACAACATAACTAGGGACTGTGAGCAGACACACACACACACACACGCCTGTTTTTGAGTTGATGTTTCTGTGATGACCTCACCATGACGCACAGCTGGGTGGAGGCCCTGTGACATCACTCCTCTGGGGTTAGTGGGTGTCACTGTGACACAAAGTAACCATAACAACGTGGTTTCACCTCCTGCGTGTGTGTGAGTGTGTGTGAGTGTGTGTGCTTCAGCATTGACACAGAAGAGGTGTGTGTTGCTGGTTTGAGTCATGTCTGACAACTTAATTCCTGCCTCATGTCATGAGAAAGTTTGTAAGGAAACATGCAGCAGCACATCACATATTAACTGCTTCAAGACCCAGCAGCCATTAAACATGTCACTTTTTAAAATGACGCAACAAATTCGGGATTGAAAATTGATCAAAACACATGTCCTGAATCTACGTGGTTATTGTAAACATGTTTTACACTTTTATCCAGTGATAATTCCTGTACCTCCACTTTTCATTTTCTGCGGCTCTTGCGCTCTGTGTTGCTCGTTTTTAGCACATGTGCGTAATAACTGTGTGTGTGGATTTGTTGTCAGACCAACGATTCCCGGCAATCAGCGGTCAGGACGCAGTTCACATCCTGACCGCTCTGTTCAGTCTCATCTCACCTACACCCTCCCACAGGGAATTTTCTATGCAATGATCTGTACACTTTGAAAAAAAAAATTTGAAACTAGAAGCATGTCAACTTTTCTTATTCAATATTAAACTTTTCATTTTTCCTTGCAATATTTCATATTTCTTTGTGCAGCACCTTCAGGAACATTGGATGTTAAGTTATTTTGACATTCCTGGCTGGTTGTCGTATTTGTAACTATTAATTATATGACATATTGAAGATCAATAGCCTCAGGTGAATTTTAATCTTAAAGCTGTTTTTAAAAGTCTTCCTGGCAAAGAAAAAGAAATATAACTATTTCAAACTGCATCACGTCACACATCATGTAGTTACATTATATTAAATGGACAAAATCAATAAAAGAAAACCTGGAATGTGGAGTGTGAAACCCACAAAACATCACCTAGTGCCAAAATCCAGGACTTTCCCACAGGACAACGCAGTGTGAAACTGCTGCTCCTGCTCTTAATGTAAGTAGTCGTGTGATGCTCTGTGATGGGATTTTTAAGTCCAACCTTTCCCCTCTGACCACACACATTTAGTGCCTGATGCCAAAAGGTGTGTGAAAACACACCTATTAATACTTTCATGCAACCTATGGGTGGAAAGACTGTAGGACTTGTTGATCACATGACGATGACAAGTCAGATTCAAGTCAGAGTCAAAGAGCAGTTTACTACAAACTGTAGGAAGGAAAAACTAGAGTCTCTGGCTGGAACACAGATATGATGGGATGGGATCAAAGTCCACATCATGTGCGGAGCCACGTGGCCAGATGGGTCCACAGAGTGACTGGATGTGTGTAAGAAAACATCTGATGCAGGACAAAAAAAAAATAATTTTGACTTTTGTGTTTTTTAAAAATCTTTTTCTCTATTCATGATGTTCATGTAGATTAATTGTAGCACACAAAAACAGATACAATCCTGATCCAGTTGAGATAGGAAGAAAAACTCATTGCAGTAGCTAAATGTTTGCAATCATTTGAGTTTCTGTGTTTATTGGATTAATTTAAATATGAGGAAAATATAAATAATTCATGTGTGTGTTTGTGTGTGTGTCACCTTAAGCCTTACGCTAATAATAATAATCTCAAGGTACAGACAGCGTAAGCAATCAACACTGAGCGTATGTAACACACACACACACACACACACGTGTGTGTCAGTCAGTCAGTTATTTGTTTGGGATTTGTCAGCTTTAATTCCACACTAACATTAATCTGCCACAAAGAAGTAAAAGCATGTTTTGAATCTAAGGCTGCACATTCGTCCACACAAACTGTTTGAGTTTGGACCAGTCAGAAGTTTTTTCACTGCACATCCACATCCTCTCATATGTTCTGTGACTAAGACAAACACCGACGCATCTCTTGGCATTTTTCGTCTGCCCCACAGTAGCTGCTCGGACACCATCTCTGCAGTTGGAGGGGGGCAGTCTGCGCTTTTCCAGACAATTCTTTTTTGAATGGTGACCACTGGGACAGTGTTGGAGGAAAAAGAGCTCAAATACATTTTTAATGGGTGGCCCTAGTCCTCTTCCATAGAAATCAGACTTATTCAGAGTAATGTGAAACAAACAGCTGTTCTCAGAAAGCCAGTGTGCTGCATGATGAAACGCTTAGCAGGATGTGAATAATTAGGAAATTGCGTGAATGTGAAGGCTGCGATCTGGTCGTTTGAAGTGTTGGTAATGAATCATCTTTGTGGAGATGATGGGCAGCTGGACATTGTTGGCCTGAAGATTTTTTGTCTAAATATCATTTTAAACCTTGACTGACTGATCAGAGCTCAGCAGGCTGAGTGGCTCTTTGATGACCTTTGACCTGAGAACTGAAACGCAGCATGAAGTGAGGACAGTTTGACATTCTCCTCGTTTCACGCTCATCATCGAACCATGGAACATGGTTATAAGACAAAAGCTCAAAATGGACAGTTTACTGAAATTTAAAAAGACACAAAGGAGCAGTCAGTCAGTAGAGATCGTGTCAGATGTCACTTAAAATGAAAAAAATCTGTTGTTTTTTTTAAAACCAAACCTCTAAAAGTAGGACAGCTTCTGTACAGAACGAAAGCTGTTGTTGATTCTGATCCCAACCTCCAGTTTGCAAATAAAACATGTGAGGCGTTATTATTTTTAGACGAGCTCTGGATGAAATTAGTTTATGGCCCCGTGAACGTGCAACACCCCCCACAACACCACACACACACACACACACACACCCAGAGCCAGCCCTGCACCGCTGGCCTCGTCCTGAAAGTGGCTCTGATCAGATCTGATCAGTTTCCGCTCAGCTTGCTCTCTCGCAGCGTGAACACAAAGAGGCAGCCGCATAAATTTCCTCGTCGTGTTTTCCTCTGTAATTTCATGCAGCAGAGCAGCTGCAGGGCCTTCTCCTCCAACGTCCGTCCGTCCGTCCGTCCGACTGTCTGCTCACGCTCCCAGTCGCAGCTGAGCAGGTCGCAAGATGAGGCTTATCCAAAATGAAGCTGGAGTCAACCTGCACTGACATCACCAAAAAAACCTGATAGAAATAATGCTGCTGTTGTGCTGCAATAAAGGTCTGTTTTTTCTTTTGGATGCACATTGTTGGAAACAAGATCTGCTCAAAGTTGAACGGCTCAA
This sequence comes from Channa striata, assembly GCA_033026295.1. NCBI lineage: Eukaryota > Metazoa > Chordata > Actinopteri > Anabantiformes > Channidae > Channa > Channa striata. The sequence continues at coordinate 5,784,024 of CM065187.1, read as the reverse complement.
ATGCTTTTATTCTCCAAACACACTTTTAAATCCTCAGTTTTATATCATGTAGTAAACAGATATAGTAGGAATACTGTATTTGTCTTTCAAGTGTAGCTTTTTATTTCAAAGTTGTCACATCCTAAATTTACAATATATTGTAAATAACTTTAGTATAAATCTTGTAGGAATTGTAAGAAATTACACATGACAAATAATCTAGACTTTCCAAATGACGTAGGGCCAAACAGATCAAAACCTGATGTATAAAAATCTACGTTGACTTTTTTTGCAGCAGTCGTCGGCTAGAGGCAGGGTCCCTGCTGGACACGTCCCCAGGGCCGTGTCCATTCACGCCTAAGGGAAATGTAGAGTCACCTAACATTAACCTAACACGCACGTCTGTGGACTGTCGGGGGAAACCAGAGAACCTGGAGGAAACCCAGACGGTTCCACACAGTACTACTTTACTACAGCGTACTATGAATTGGGAAAGGTTTTGGACATTATCTAGTTTTTAATGGAATTGATATGGTTTTATTTATCAATACATTGATGTTTTGTCTGTGTATGTGTAAAAAAAAAAGGTTAAAACTTTCTATATTGTTGCAGGAGCTGCTTGATTAGTACTTGAGGTGTTTAATAGTTTTATTTTGTTGAATGTTTGCTTGCAAATTGTGATTAATTTCACTTCATTTTTATTTATCATTAACAAAAATGGAACTGATGTTCTGCACTTTGTCCTAGAGTCAGACAGTTCTTAGTCTATGTTGTTGCCGAGTTGCCTTGGATCCTCATTTTAGTGAGTGTGATACATAAAACATATTCAGTGCTTTCTTGAATTCACCATATTTTCAAAACACTTTAACGTTAATATTGTAATTGTGGCCTATTGATCACTGGTGTTGTTTGCGTTTTATATCTTTCCTAAACAAATAATTTAAACCGCCAGCTCAGCAATTTCACAAGTAATGCAAGTGGTGCAAGCTTTTCCTTCCTTCCAAGGACTCACTGGTTTTCAGAATCAACACAGTTCTGCATTTTGTTATGTGTGTTTAGACAGAACAACCAGAGTTTCAGTGTCTTCTCCAAGGATGCATGACATGTAGTCTGGAGGAACTGGGAATCGAACCACCGACCCTGTGGTTTTTGGACAACTGCCCTGAGCTGCAACCTAGCATATCATTAATTTATTATGCAACATATACCATAAATACCTGTTTCATAACAACGTACAGGGATGCTGGTGCATGACAGTTGTTTTTGTTGACCTCGGCGCAGAGGACAGAGTTAGGTCTGTGTAGTCACAACAACTCCTGGCAAAAAGTGCTCGCATGTTGTGGCCAAAAGTATGAGGGGGCCAGGAAACGCTGTGGGGAGGGGACGGCGGGGCTCGGAGGCGAACAGCAGCAGACCACAAGGCTGGAACTAAAGAGCAGCATCTAACCGCACGTTGCATCGTCTCCCCATGTCTTATGTGCTGCCTGGGAAATCTGACTTTGGACGCACAGACAGACACACAGCGAGTCTTTCTCCACTTCTGTAAATTCACCAGACTTCTCCTTATTTAAATCTGACAAACTGCCGATGCCTGTGCCCAAACTACTTAGAGGCCATTTTTGTGCCAGTGTCCCCCACCCTTCCTGTGAAGTTTTCCATTCAGTATTTCTCTATTTTCTCTGCCTTATTGATGCTTAATCTTTTTGTTGATTCTCTAAGATTTGATTTATGTGTCTTATCCTTTGTGCCCTCCTCAGAGTTACTACTCTCTACCACATGGCTAAAATGTACACTGCCATGCATCATACTTCTTTTTTTTTTTCACTTAAACAACTTCATAAAAAATTCCAAACATTAAATAATTGTCAGGATTCGAACCCTTTAAATGCCAGTTTATTTATTTGACTTACTTATTATCCAACAAAAACTCACAAAAAATTAGTTATACCATAAATTAACAGTAGGAGGATGAGGTTTTAATGGTGATTTGTCTGAGAATAACAAAAAAATGTATTTTATTGCATTAGTGTTTTTTCCCTCTGACACCTTCGTGGCCTCTAGACATCCACATAAACCACATTTTTTATCTCATTGCCATTAAACTATAAAAACATGCGTTCTGGATTGTCAGCATTTGATTTTGAAGAAAAGTTGTGATATTTGACATTTTGACTGTATTCAACCAGATTCAACCTCTTTCCCATTGCAGGCTGATGCTTGAAATTGTTGTGTTTTTTGCCAGTTATATTATGAAGGCGTGTGACTACCAGGGGCCCCAAGAGTGATTTCTTTGTGTATGTGTGAAATATTTTTTATATCGACATCTGGTTCATAGATGTAACCATTTATCAGGCAAACTGCAACAACAAAAGAGAGAACGGCAGAACATATGAAATAAAATTTGAAACAGAAATATTCAGGGTTTGAATATGTGATGTGTGTGTGTGTGTGTGTGTGTGTGTGTGTGTGAGAGAGAGAGAGAGAGAGAGAGAGACCTCCTCCTACTCCTCGTCCTCCTCCTACTCCTCGTCCTCCTCCCATTCCTGGTTGTCTCAGCGTTTATGATAAAGGGCTTGTTGTCTAGTTCTCATTTCTTACTTTGGGTCCAGGAATGGATTGAAACCTTCAGTAATTTAACTAAACATCTGTCAGCCCTGTTTCTCAGCCCTGCACATTATCTTGGAGGTATTTACAGAACAGCTTCGCCTCAGGGATTCTACATACACTGCCTGCTTCAGGGTTAAGGTTTGGACTTTGACCCAAACAGACCAAAAACACATTTCCTCTGCTGTAAAGTTCTCAGTTCACAGATGGACACCTTGATACTTTCCTGTGGTGCTTGTACAAAGCTGCATTTACTGGGGCAAGTCTTTGAGGTCCAGGGGCCTAAATCACAACGATGACAATGTTTCATGGATGGAATAAGGTTCTCTAGGTGCTCACCAATCATCTGCTTTACTTTGTACATTTGCGTCCACAGAACATTCTTCCAGCAGCAGTGTTCAATGTTCTCCTGATGGTTTGTTACTCCTGAACTCCTGATGCCTTTGTTTCCCAGAGTTTATCCTGGGGATCCTGTGATCTCCCAGACTTTCACATACCTCGCTCTTGATGTGACCACTGATGGTCCATCGCTCACGGGGAGGTTAACAGCAGTGTTAAATATCCTGTTTGTGCACAATCTGTCTGACGGTCGACTGGTGGAGGTCCAGCCCTTTAGAAGTTCTTCTGGAACCCCTCAGCAGCCTGGTGTCCTTCAATAACTCTTTTTCTTGTGTTTCTTCAGAAATCTTCAGAAAACACACACTGCTGATCAGACTTTAATAAAGACCTGATTTCTCATCTTTAAATAAAACTCACACTTGATTATCATTCATTTGGCTGAAACACCCGACTCCCAGAGTCCTAGAGTTGGATTGTTTTACGAAATCAATAAAAGTTGGAGATTAATTTTTTCCAATTTTTCCCCCTTATGTTTTAAATTAAATATGCAGAAACAGAGAAAAGTGTTTTGTGCTCATAGCATTACATCCTTTGTTTAGTTACTTCATGTATTATTATTTTATCCATTTGTAGTGCAGTAATTTCTTATTTTCAAATATTCTTATATTTTTTCTCTTCTCGCTTCCCTCCTTTTGTTCTCCTCTCTGCATTCCTGTGTTTTCTCCAGCCTTTCATCTGATCATATCTGTTTTCTATCATAGCACTTGTTACAACCCTGCTGTTCTTCCTTGGTCTGGGGATCCTGGTGCTCAGCGGTTTCCGGTGATAAGGAGCCCCTGGGTACTGGTCCCATTATTCTGGTTACTAATCCATCTCTGCCGCTACTGGTTGCCTTGGGGCAGCCGGTGGCTTACTGCCTTTTTCCAGGGCATCTCTGTTGTTGCTAGTTCTGTTCCTTCGCTTTCCTTCTGTCTTCTCTTCTCCCCTCACAGGAGTTTCCAGTCGGCATTTGGCTCAGCTGTGAGTATTTATTTAGTGTCTGCAGATTGATCACACTGGTTTGTATTTAACCTACTTAGGCAGAGAGCGAGCGCCCTAAGCTGAGCCTCCTGCAGGATTTAACATTTCTAACTGTCAGGACGAATTAACCGGCTCTAATACCACTTTCATCCCTCGCTGGGTTCCTTCAGTGGAGTGACTCACGGCTCTGTAACGCCAAGCAGGAGGTTGCTAGAGCGTTTCTGAGAGTGATTCTTTTAAACATCCATGTTGATTAGACTCTGATCTGCTCCCAGGGGCTGCAAGAGGAAAAAGCATTGAGATTTAACTTGTAAAACAATCGTTTCGAAAAATACAGTGATTAATTTTACAACAAAAAAACAATTCAAGATTAAAACCAATGTTTTTTCTTCACCGATGTTCATACATCGGCTCACAATACACTTCATTTTCATATTTTCATCTTTGTCCATCTCTGCAGCCCCTCTTTCAACTTTTTTTAGCTCCTGTCTTCTTAAGGCCTCCCTCCCGAAAAGCCCAGTGTTCTCTGATTGGTCGGCCTCCACAGCTCTGAGCAGGAATAATTTAGCAACTCCAAGCCATGGACGTATTATAAAAGCTGGATGCTGGACTTACACATGGTGCCCAGTCACTTAACGGAAAACTGACTGTCTGGTGCATAAGCCCAGGCAATTTTCTGGAATTCGGGTTTGCTTCTGTGTTGTTGGGTGCACACACTCTACTGTGCTGACACCATCTGTACACTTGGCCTATAGACTTAGTATTTTTCTGGGCACTGGGAAAGTCTTGAAACCTCCATGGAATAAAAAAGAGAAAGAAAGAAAGCCCACATTGATTATAGTTCAAGGGAACCTGTCAACAGTTTTACAAAAGTCTCTTACTATTACAGTCAACGGAGAAGATGCGTTTGGGCCCAGTGGGATTCGGGAGTTTATATTTCAGTACCATGAAGGGCTGGGAGGTAGCACCATAATCTGGACTACTTTTACATCCAGAGGTGCACCGTCAGGACAGACAAGCACTTCTGCACGTCACTAATACTAACACAATGAATACTATCAATCCCACTTAAAGCTCCCATAAAGGCACTAATACAGGGCACCAGCACTGCCCAAGATCTACTACTGGGGCCTGATGGGTCTTTGTGACTGGGAACCCCCGGTCTAAGCTTGCCACAAAGTATATCCATGACCCCCAAGCGTGCTTCCAGTGCTCTGTATCCCACCTAGACAAGATCACAGGAAGACATTTTGGCATAGTGGCCAAAATTTGGACAGTCACTTTCAACTTCAGCAATGCATATAATTTGTAAATAAAAACCTTTCTTTGGTGTTCCCCGGAATGTCGTCGGAAGATAGTGTCAATCATCTCAGGCTTTAGGTTTGGATTAACAGAATCTGAAATGGTCGCGGTTATGAACTTGCCTGGATGCCACCTTGGTGGTATGAGCAGTAGAAATGTCTTACTTTATGCACTGTTGATCAAATATGGCTTCTTTCTAGAATGTGGTGGCTCTTATATGTGCAGTGCCAAAAACAGTTCTCCCAGATGCTTAGTCACGGCTCTCTGGGGCATTAGTTTCTCCAGCTTGGATTCACTCTGCTTGGAACAGGTGCTGGATCATCTTTACGTAGCTTAAGGTCTTACATTTTAACCCAGGGTGAATTACTGCAGGTCTCTGTTCTGCTGATACAGCTTCTCTGTTTCACTACCTAGACCTTGTGTCAAAACATTCTTCGTTTTTCACTGGTTTCCAGTTTCCTAGGCCATGATGGTCATACTGGTGAAGGAGGACAGCAGGAGACTCCTGACCTGCACATCACTTGCTGCTTCTCTTTCCACTTAATCTGACATCTCAACCTACAATAGGCTAAGACAACTGGTTAACTGATCAGTAAAAGGTTATTCAGAAATGTAAACATTTTTCCGAAATTATAACACTGTTTTATTAACCCTTTTCGAATGAGTAGAATTTTCTCAGATGGCAGCAGAAACTTTTCCCTAGTTTTTCCCTATGCTATTTACCCTAGTACTCCTGTCTTTGTTGATGACATTTCTAACTTGTGATTAGTGTGAACCAGAAGACTGCAGCCGTCCAGGAGTAAAACAAAAAGGTAATTTACACAGAAACATGAACATAAATGTTTAACTTGAGAAACAGTGACTCATCTATTGCCAAAATTGTCACATAGTCAAGAAACAGCAGGACACTTGTGTGTTAGACTGCCTTACTTCAGTCAGGACAGGAGTCTGGTGTACCTAGTCTTCTGTTGTGTTATTTATTTATTTATTTATTGTTACATTTTATGCCTTAACCTGTACAGCACTTTGTTCAACCTTGTTGTTTTAAAGGGCTTAACAAATAAAGTTACAGTTACAGTTACAGTTACCTATATGCAGATGGTCCTTTCATCTTTGATGCTAAATATGGGCCAACATGAAGGATTCCTGTACTTCTTGTATCTGCTTTGATGCAAAGTGCATGGTCTAGATCTTTTCTTAAAACTTGCAGGAGTAGGTTCTGAAAGTCCACATGAATCATTCTGCTTTTAGGGATCTGGCTTTTGATGTTCCAAAATATTATATAGCACTTTGAATACTGCCAACATTATGTATTTTTCACCTTAACAGTGGTTGTAATAAGGACTTTTATTTTTACCATCCTTGCTTTTCTTGTTTCTGATCTCTGTTTCAGTCGACCACTGGATGATCTAGAAACCTGTGTGCAGTTTTGGTTAACTCCTGGTTTTTGTAGCTGCGGCAGATGTTGCACATCTATGCCTGAACAATAATAGATGAACAATGATTTCTGCCTCTACTTTGAATGATCTGTCTGAAACCTTGCAACTTCTTTAGAATATTTTCCTAGAACACCATAAAAATATCAGCTTTACACAGACACACACATGTAGATGTCTAGTCCAGATGTATGGGACCTGGTCTAGGTCACGGTCACCCTAAAGCTGCTCTTGAAGTTCTTTAGTTTTTCTGAACCAATGAAGCCTTTCGATCGAGAGGTGAAGTGTCCATTTGGAGCTGACCAGCACCTTTGGGGTTGGCTAAGAGATGTGTCAATAACTTCCAGGGAACCATTTGAACACATGCAATCATCTGTTTCAGGTGTCAGTCTCGATTTTAAAGTCCATCTATGAAATTTGAGTTCGTTTGTGTAAGTGGGCTCAGCTGAGTCCAGTGTGGTATAACAACAGACTGGCTTTTAAGACACAGATGGATGTTCTTCTGTTGTCGAAAAGGTCGTGGTAATTTGGGTGATGCACTGAGACAGAACTCGCTGGTAAGCGGTGTAGCCGTCTATGAACAGTTGAGAACTTAACTGATGAGTAAATAACAATCTACTTGGATGCAACAAACATTGTTTTCATAAAAGTTGCTTTACACGACAGACACAAGCAAAAACACTGGCCCAATAGTAAAATTTAATTGTCAAACCCAGTTGCATTTTTTTTCTTGTATCACGACATATGAGGTGAAGATTTTGACTTTTCCACAGAATAATCTCAGCCTTTTTGGTTTTACATAAGACGTGATTAATCTTGGTGGGAACATTGGTGGGTTCTCAGATGAAGTATGCCACTGACTTTGCACTAGAATTTAGCCAGACATTATTGAACGTGAAACAGGAAGATAGAAATCAGTTGTGCACAAATAGGAGTAAGCGCTAACCTGTGGATATTAAAATGTTTTCATTTTTATATAAACCCTTTTATTTTATTATTATTTTTTTTTTGTATTTTAGGACAAGACAATGATGTGAAAGGAATTTAATTTCTAAAATGATCAAATAATTTCTAAAGGTTAATATCCCATATAGCCAGTGAGCATAGAACGTAGAAATTATCAGTCAGACCTTCTTCTTTTTGTTATTCTGCTCTTTTAACCCGTCTTCCTGCCCGTCTGTGTGGATTTAAGTTTCAAATCTGTTCTTTTCTTCCACAGCCGAAATGCACGGAGCTAGGGGAAAATATTAAGATTCAAACAATAAAAAGAAACAAATTAAAATCTGGTTTCATTATATATGCAGTGTCCCCCACACAGCCACCTTATTTTCATTTAACATGCATTTAAATAAGCTCTTCTCTCTCTCTCTCTCTCTCTCTCTCTCTCTTCCAAATTCATGAAAAAAAACACCTCCATGAATTATAGATGAATGTGAAGAGGATTAATTATAGTGCAGTAAAACCTGTAGCTAATGTGCTGCGATCAGACCGACACTAATGCTAATGACAGAGGCACAATATTTTCCGTTTCCTCTTCAGGGATTTGGTTTCTGTTTTTATTTGACTTTCAGCCTGACCTTACTCCAGCAGCAACGTTACAGCCCGGAACATTTAGAGCTCTCTAACTGAAAGCTCTAAATGTTCAATTGTGAGGCCTCTGGTGCATCCGTCTTTTTAACTGGACAGCTCTGAATAGTACATAATTGTTATTTCTTGCATTTATATTTATTTATATCAAACTTGCAAATAGCAATAAATTGTTATTTTCCATAATGCTATTAGCCACAGAATATGCATATAAATAGCTGCGCATATGAAGAGAGCGACAAAATAGCTGCACTATAGAGATCTATACCATGTTTGATTTGCGTATGTACTATAAAGCACATATGTGATGTGAAATTTGCATTAATCAAGGTGCATTTTGGCGAGAGCCGCCATTTGCAAAGCATTCGGTGGTAATCAGCAATCAGGTTAGCTGTGCAACACATAAGGACCTAATCAAAGCCTGTCAACAGCCTGACTACTGACCAATCAAATCACTGAAAAACCACGTCATCATTTGTACCTGACAGAGGCAGAGAATTCTGCAATAATTTGTACAGAAAAAAACATAATGAGCTATGTCTATTTTTTAGATAAGTCACATCATTCAGCTACCAGTGATATTGGCTATGGGAGAAAAGTTATCTTTGTCATCTATTATTTGGCAGCAGAACTGTCAGACATTATTAGGCTAATTCGTCTTTTTTATGTGCAGCACAGCCTTATTCAGAATACTTTCATAAGAAATATTATTGTTAAGGAAACCATGGCGGGGAGAGTATTGTAGTTTTGCTTTATTCATTCATAGACAAGCTGATCATAACCACATTAGGTGGAGGCCCAGGTGAGTTCAGCATTAATGAGAATTCAATTTATAACATTAATATTTTCCCAGGACCCTCAGGGACTCAGACAGCATCAATGTTGTAGAAGTTGTGCGCTGGAGCCCGAGGTCAGAGCTAAATCAAGATCGGACCTCCGCACAGTTTAATCCAGACTGACATCAAATTTGCTTCACAGACTTCTGCAGTTATTTTGAGACCAAAAAAAAAGCAAAAAAAAAAAGCAAAAGCAAACGCCCGCAGAAAACGATGCATATGGACGGAGCGAAGACAACGAGGAGGGTCGAGGTCGGCCGTGATCGCCTGACCCCTCGTCTCAGCGTGAGGTCGACACACTCCACAGCAGAAGTTCTTCAGGGGAGGCGAAGAATACTCTTAAAACCACACTGTAAAAAATGATGTGTCCTAACAAGTACCACTCAGACTGTGTTAGTTTTTTCTTTATCAGTGCTGGTGGGAAGGATTTCCACATGATTTAGAATGGAATGTGGGTGTCTGTAAACTCGCGTCTTCATCTCTTTTTTATGGATGTACGGGTTTCAAATATTCAGTCATGAAGTCTTCTTACCTATTCTTGCACTGGAGCAAATTTTCTTCAACGACCTCTGTATTTAATTACTATTACCCTTCCCTTGGTTAAATCCTGGTTTCCAAAGGATTTCAAAGGAACCAAGTTCCTTCACAGTTGGGGTATGATAAGCACTTCCTGGTTTTCATTGACGTAGAGCTTGTTCTGCCTAAACAGTTTGATTGCATCATTTAAGACAAGACTCAGTTCTTTAAACGACATTTAGAAACTTCCAAGCTGGCTTTCATTTGTTGTTTTTTTTAATTCAAATAATTTATTTTTTTAAGGCTGGTTCTGCGGATGTTCTACTTAGGCCAAATAGGTCTCCCTCTGTAGTATACGTAGATCTTTAAGAGTCAAGTTAGAAAATGACTTTTTAGGAGGAAACATTTTCAAATGTTTTAGTCATTTATGCTAGAAAATCAAACTGAATGTGTTTTCATCTGAGTAAAAACAAGACAACAGTAAAGTATAATTTTGAGTGTTTACTTTGTTATACTTTTTCTTTTTCTTCTTGTTTAATGCACTTTCCTTGTGAGAACCATCACTTTGAAAAAAAAAAATAGGATTACGAGTCACCCGATCACACTGTGGCAGCAGTGGACGAGCTGTGACAGGCGAGGACTGTACCTGTCTGGACCCCTCTGTTCGAGCCTCGCTGAGACAGAAGCTTTACGTAACCTCTGAGTCAACGCTCATTAAACACAAACACAAACATAAAACATCCAAATATAGGCTGGAGAAGACCGCGGAGTCATGGAAAGGCTCCAGAAAAGTTTGGACAAGTCTGACAGATGAAGTTCACTTTTGATCTTTGAGATGTGTGTGTTCTTAGTAATGCGAAAAGTATTTCCCCTCAACACACATTCACTGAGCAACTCGTTACTGGGGCGCGTGTGACGCAGTAGGTAGCGTGGTCGTAGGTTCGATCCCCGACACACGTCGACACTGAACCCCCACTTAGTTGCCCCTGGTGAGTGCCATCGTGTGTGTGTGTGTGTGAATGGGTAAATAAGATGCTGTATGAGTGCAGACCATTTGCTAAAGTTCCACACATGATGAAAACAGGTAATTGATCAAATGAATGAATAATCCAATCACAGTCTGCTAACATATCCCCTTCACGAAGATGATTCACTGCAGGACTGTATTGCTTTTTGCCGCTGTGGGCGTACGTCACTTGGTAAATTGCATCCGATTCACACATGCAGCTTCCATTCATTGCCAATGAGCTCGGCTTTGCAGTCAAAACAGAGTGAGACAGATTTAACCTGAGCCTAATTGCTGACAGAACTAATGTGAGCTTTTTTCGTGTAAATATCCTCTGACACAGTTCAACTACAGGCAGAAAGAGCCAAAGTGCATATATCACATTTCGGTCCACGTTCCGAGATATGACACCACCCACTTTGATTCTCGGAAACTTAACCAACTAGTTAGCGTCAGCATGTAAAAATCTACAGCTCCCCATGAAATGAAAGTCCAACACAGGACATTTGTAATTGTAATAAATTTTCATGAACATTACTAATCTCCCCGACACTCTCTGTAAAAGCAAGAAACCTCTTCATTCCTCTTTGTCCTAATCTTTTCCCAGACATGTCTGCACTCACTGTGACCTGAACGCTCACTCACAGACTGGTGAGCAATGATGTTTAGACAGCAAATGCCAAAGACGTTCATAATACAGGTTCGGCCGCACCTATACTTGCTTTTAACTACTCATCTCTAAGCGTATTACGGTAACCTGGCTGCTATCGGCCAATTCCAGCTCTAAATTGTCACAGCAGCTGCAAAGTTTTGGAGAAAAACGTATTGAGCTTGTTCATTCATAAAGTTGTCACACCCTGTTCATTTTTTTTACTTTTATGTTGCAGCCTGATACATAATCCTTCAAATTCCCTTTTTTCTTTCTCATTAATCTACACTCAGTACACAACAATGACAATAGTAATATAGAAATGAATGATGATTTAAAAAAACAAAACTAAGTATTCAGACTCTTCATCGAGTTCTCTGTTGAAGCACCTTTATCAGGAATTACAGCCTCGAGTCTTTTTGATGTGACAAGCTTTGTAAACCTGGATTGGGGGATTTTGTGCCATTCTTCTTTGCAAATCCTCTCAACAGTTGGTGGACAGACATTTTCAGGTCTCTCCAGAGATGTTCAAATGGGTTCAAGTCTGGACTCTAGGACATTCACAGAGTTGTCCCTATGCAGGGATTCTTTACTCCATTCTGCTTTCCCTCCACCCTCAGTCCCTGCTGCTGTAAAACACCCCCACACACCCACATACTGCCTCCATCATGCTTCCCTGCAGGGATGGTAATGGGCAGGTGATGAGCTAAGCCTGGTTTCCTTCAGACACGACATTTAGAACTGAGGCCAAACAGTTCAATCTTGGTTTCATCTAACCAGAGAATCTTGTTCCTCACAGTGTTAGAGTCCTTCAGGTGCTTTTTTGCAAACTCCAAGTGGATTTTCATGTGGCTTCTGTCTAGCCACAAACCCAGATCAGCGAAGGTTGTCCTTCTGAAACTTTGTCCCATCTCTTCACACTATCTCTGGACCTCAGTCAGAGTGACCATCGGATTCTTGGTCTACTCTCTTACTAAGGCCCTTCTCTCCCAGTTGCTCAATTAGAATGGGGGACCAGCTCTTCGAGGAGTCCTGGTTGTGCCAAACTTCTTCCTTTTGAGAATTATGGAGGCCAACCCTTTTTCTGAGCCTTGCAGACAGTTCCTTCAACCTCATTGCGTTTGCTCTGATATACTGTACATTGTCAGCAGTGAGGCCTTTAATAGAGAGGTGTGTACCTTTCTAAATCATATCCAATGAGTCTAATTTACCTCAGGTGGGCTCCAGTCAAGGTGCAGAAACATTTCAGCAATGTTTAAGAAACTTTCTGGATGCACGTTATGTCACTGTTCTTGTCGTATCTATTATGACGTAATGCCTTTGTGTTCAAGTCAAGAAAGTTTCCATGGTCTCAGTGGCTGCAGGCCTGTTCACATTTTGTCTGGAAATCTTTAAAGATTTGGATGTTGATAGATGTTGAAAATAACGGCTGTTATGAATGATAATAATGTTCAGTATGTTAGCTTGTCTCTGCTGTAGTGTGTTGTGGCAATGTGGATGACATCTGTCTGCAAAGCCGATTGGAGATTTCAAAAATTGATTTGAGGAAATGAGCAACAAGCGCAGCCAAGCGCCAACCAGAGTTTCTGGGAAATGTAGTGTTAAAGAGAATGAGCTGAAAAGCTTCTGAACAAGTTGCTTCAGTTGGATAAAGTGTGTGTTTCTGCTGTAACCTCTCAGAGTCACAGCATCCAATCAGGAGGAGAGAAAAAATTGTGAGAAAGAGTCAGATTCTCACTTTACTGACATTTAAATCAGGTACATCACACACACACACACACACACACACACACACACACACAGTACTTGGTGGTTCGTGGTGACTCAGCGTGTCTGTGGGTGGAGCATCTGAGTCACCCTCAAACAACTAGAGAGCCAATAATACATTCCTCCATCCATCCATCCCTCCATCCCAGCACACCTCCATCATCCCTCGATCATACATCAGGTTCCAGAACAACACTGATTATCAAATGATTTTCTCCGCGTCTTGTGTTGTGTCTTGTCGTGTCGTACCTGTCTGCTCTTTGGTTCTGAAGCAACGCTGTTGTTTCCTTCAGCGGATAAACATTTGCTTATGTAACAGCAGCTCTGCACGGTGGGATCACTTGGTTTTCACACAAGCGAGCTTCACTTCCATTCGCTATTCATTCATTCACTTATTCCCACTTGTTCTCCGTCAGCCATTGATTCGTTTGGGTGAATGAATGAATTCCGTGTTCTGATTATACTTCGCATATGATGTTATTGTTTGTTAAGGCCGACTTTTCCTGAGGTGAAAGCAGGTGAACAAGTGAAAATTAAAAACTGTAACAATCACAACAAACTTGTGTGTGTGTGTGTGTGTGTGTGTGTGTGTGTGTGTGTGTGTGTGGCTAATAACCAACAGCTTTACTTTGTAGCTTTACATATGTTCTACGGTCTCCTGTCATGCTTGTCTCTTTTGTGTTTTACCTCTGTTTTGCTTTCGAGTCAGTGTCGTCATGGCAACATCAAACCCAAACACCAAACAAAGACAGCTGAAAACTTTCATTGTGTGTGTGTGTACATGTCTTTATATGGTTATGTGGACGTATGTTGGTTGCGAGGACATATCCGAGTTCGGACAGGCTACTTCAGGTTCAGCTGTGGTTTAAGGGGTTTTGGGAGAATCATAAGCTCAGGTGAATGTAAAGGACTCTGGGAGGGATTATGTCAATGGGAGCCCTCACGATTATAATAACACCATTTTACTTGCAGTTATGTAACAGGCAGTAAGTCTTTGAGCCAGCCAACAACATCAACACAAAGACGGAGAGGGAGCGAGAGAGAGAGAGGAGAAACAAACCAATCACCAGCGAAAAAACACAGAGGCATGAGAGATTCGTGTTGTTTGGGATGGATGATCATGATGGGAAAGAGTTGCACGTTTATGAGTGTCACGCATCAATGCCGTCTGACAACCTGTGGTAGCTGTACAGTTGGTCATGAGAGAGTCAGAGTTTACAAAATGGTTCAGATCTTAATCAGTTTAAACACAGAAGACCACAGAAGGAACCGGTTTTTAAAATACTGAGCTTAAGAACGGAAACACAACAATTCAGTCAACTGGGGACATGGATGCAGACTGTGGGGTGTTTTGTACCGTGGAATGAGGCTTCGTGGTCAGCTCGCTCTCATTGGCCGTTCCTCTGTCATCGCGTTGTCATCATGTTTCCCAGGGTGGGACATTAGGGAGACTGTGGACCAGCAGATACATCAGGGCTGTAAACTCCTCACACCGCAGGATCATTTGCACAGATTATCAAATCACTCTCCACATCTCTGAGTTACTCGACAATTCAAACACATCTGCTATAACTCCACATCTGTTTTCAACAACTGGCCAAGAGATTCGGAGAGATCAGGTCCATGTCCATGTGATCAATCGATTTGTGTTTTGAAAAGACAAACTAAGGTTCACTATTTAACAAAAAAATGGGAGAAAGAAAAAAAACAAATTTCTAGGTTTTTAAATTTTGTCAATAAAATGCAAAAAAAGAAAAAACAGCTGCCTGATTGTATTAGTTGTCGTAATACGTGGAAATCTTGAATACCAACATTTGTGTGGACGTTTTACATCATCTGTGGTTTGATACCTGGGCAGTTTAGAGTCACCAGTTAACCTTAATCAGGGTCTTTGAGACCATGAACCTACAAACTGTGAGACTAGCAGCACAATCCACTCCACCACCATGCCGACCTTATTCAGTATGTATTTAGTGCATTTACTACGAAGTCTATTAGCAAATCAATTCATTTTATTTAAGTTATTTTATTGTTATGAAAAACTGCACAGCAGCCAGTCATACCTGATTAAAAAGAGCTGAATGAAACCAATAAACTTTCGCTCTGCTTTTCCTGTAGGAATCGTCTGCGTCTGTGGGTTTGAATTGCATGTTCAGTGCGTATGGCTGGAGCTTTTTAAGGACCGGGCTTCCAGTGTAAATGGATGCTTGGCTGGGCGTTCTCGAGTCAACATATCACGCAGCAGGACCGATCCTGCGAGAGGTCTGACAGCTCTGGTAATGACGTAGTTTCAATGGAGGAGGTGAAGCAGACTGTGCTGTCAAACAGCTGCTGTCTGACAGTCAGATCTCCTCCTTTCATCACATTCTCACTGACATCTACCATGTCGTATTGATTTCCAACAAGAACGCAAAATATGAAACAGCTTCACCCCAAGATAAGCAGTAGAGATAATAAGCTGCATTAGCTTTTTTACAGTTTAACAAAATTATTCAATGTTAATAGAGACTGCTTACAACTGAATTTATTGTTTTCTGTTCTCAGAAAGGTTGAGACTTTTTAATCTTTAAATTAATTTAATTTAACTTTATATGTTTGACAAAAATACAGTAATACAAAAATAATTTTTTCTAATGTAATTCAATAATGAGTTTTTTTCTTTTTTTTTTTCATTTAGTGACACTTTATTGTTATGAAAAATTTGAATTTTAATTCTTGCAAATTGGTAATATATCTTGTGTGCAGTAAAATCCAATGATAAGGTAAGAAATAAGTGTGAACTCTTTGTAGTATTGTATATTTCTGATGTTGTAGAGGGCAAATCTGTTGCCCTAAAGACTGAGGAGATGTTGATAAAGCTCAGTTGATCTTGATGATGATTTTTGGCAGACTTTGTAGGGACAACCACTGACTCTATGATCATGCTGAAGACTATAACTTCTATTTTGGAGAAGTCAAGTCCAAGATAAATTTCTCTCATCCAAGCAGAGATTTCAGAGAGACAGGCAGAAATGTATGATAAAACATTCAAGTCATCTATAGGAAAGGGCAGAAAGAGCTGCGTGTCATCAGCATAGAATTTTAGGAAAAGCCATGTGAGTGAATGATAGAACCCAGGGATGTCGTACAGAAGGAAAAAAATTAATGAACCAAGACCTGAGCCCTGCGGCACACCGTTATAGAGGCTAGGTCATTCAGAATCTTAAGAGTTGTTCAGTGGTCTTGGCCAGAAATTGAAGAAGACAGACACATTTGTAAGTCTCCACAAGTGAGAGGTCGGCTTTTGGTGGCTAAGCTGAAGGCTGCCACCTTATTAATGAAGACTTGAGCCACTTCCTCTCTGCTGTTCTGAGCGTGGTGCGTTGATCACAGATCCTGTCAGTGAGCCAGGCATTAGGAGCTGAGGAACAGGCAGGCCTGGAAGACAGGGGGCGGGGACTATCCAGACAGGTGAATAAGAGATTGTGGTGGAAAGTTGCAATGGGGTGAGACTATTTGAAGGTTTCAGGAGAAGAACATCTGGCTGACATCAAGGAGCTTGTTGTGAGAAGTTGATCAAACAAGAACAAGCTGGTCTTCTCCCTTTTCTAGGTTACGTACCCACATGGATCTCCCTTCACCGTGTTTCAACCCTCAGATGTCTATTAAAATGATTTATGTTTATGTAGGTGCTTAGAGATGTTTAGTTAACTGGTGGTCTGTACTTTAGCGGCTGGACGAAGGACGGTGATTGCATAGTAACGGTAATAATAAAAGACCCAGTAAATGGCTCCACAGTGTTCTGTCTGATTAGGGCCTTTCAACATAAAATAGCGCAGTGCAACGCAACTGGTTTTCTCAAAGTGTGTCCAGTCTGATTAGGATTAGGAGGACTTGTTTGGCTTTGTAAATCTATATATTAACTTGATTACATACAATGACTTGAGATGATTTTATTGGAAACTGTCACTATATAAAAAAAGTTGAATTGAATTAAGTTTTTTCCCTTTAACATTCCAATGTACGTCTCTGTGTGGATGGTAATTTCACAGATATCCATGAGATCTGTGCCAGGGGCCACTGACTCTGCTCCGTACCCAACTTTCAGTGTACTCCCAAGCCCATGTGGCATTATTCATCATGGTACCATGATGGTTCCTAATGCAATGCCAAACTCAAAGTGGTTTCTGCCCTTGGCCTTTACACAGTGAGATTTCCCCAGAGTCCCTAAATCTTTTCACAGTATTAAGAACTGTAGATGGTGAAAGAGCTAAAGTCTTTGCAGTCTTGCATTGAGAAAGATTCTCATCTCTCTCATCTTTGCTCACAGATAGACAATGAAAAGACTGAAAAATTAGTTTCTTTTTACTTATCAGTTAAACAAATATTCAAGAGAGTTAACAGTTGACAGCTTTTAATTCTAGATTCATTTAGTTTTAGAATAGTCCCGCTTTTGTCCTGTTGGCTTAAAGGACGTGTTGGGCTTTGTGTGTGATTACCTCTGTCTACCTCTTGGTGCATCTGGTGAGGAGAGGTTCTAAAACATATTCTCACACAGACAAAGGCCATCAGTCTGATTCTGGGCATTGTCCACACATTGGTATCTCCCGACTTAAGCCAAAACACGGTTTCTTTGCCATTTTCTTAAGAAAGGACCAATGTAAAAGAAACAAGATTGGACAACAGATCTCATACGATAATCAGAAACATCATGTGAAATTCTTCAACGGAATTTAATACAATAGGACTGTAAGTGGGGAAATATGGTTAAAAGAGTCTGAACATCCATGTAATCATAATCAAAAGTGGCAAATTGTTTTTGCATTTCTTTTTATTGGGTTTGGAAAGTTTCTATAAAACTGTGATGATAGATTTGTATAAAAGCAAAAGTTGTTTTTGCCTGATTCGAAGGTCTGGGTTTTAATCATAAATGTGGCATGAGGCAGCAGGGAGTGTTAGTCTGAGGGTTTCTGAGCTCCAACATGTAAAACTACAATAACAGGCACTGACGTTCACTGTCAACACTCATTTATTCACAAACGTCTTTATTTTTAACAAACAGAATCATCAGAGAGCAGAAACACAGAGAAACAACAAGACGGCGAACACAGTTATACAGCTTGCCCTGTATATGTGTGTGTGTGTGTGTGTGTGTGTGTGTTGAGGTGTGGGTGGAGGGGGTATTAGTCACCAGAAATGGCACAGAGCCTCTCTCTCTTTCTCTCTCTCTCAGTAAGTGGGTCACTCCATCTGGAGCAGAATATGGAAAAAACAGCAACACGTTTTCTATCAAACAGTTTGACATAAAAACACTCGATTCCATCTGAAGTCAGTACAAAGTCAAACTGTAAAGGCCGTAAAACGTCCACCGGTGGTTGGATCGCTCATTATGTTCCACTTTACCACCAACCAAAACGCCAATTAGGTTCCTTTAATGTCTTTAATTCTGCCTTTGAATTTCCCATTTCCTCAAATTCTGTTGGTTTAACTGTTGGTTTTTAAAGGATTTTTATTGGTCTTTTTTTCTCAAGTTTGTCTGGTTAATAATAATGTTGGTTAATGATTATATTTCAAAGACAAAGCAACTATATATACCAAAAACTAAGTATTACGATGATTTGAGTGAGTTGTGTTTAGCTGTCGATTCAGTTTTTCTTTAGATAAGCTTTTATTTTATCTGCCAATATTTCATACACAAATATGTGTTTTTTCAAGGTGAGAATTTCAGTTCCGTTCAATCAGAGTTTGACCAATAACCTATGGTCTGGTTGCAGTGAGACAGAAGAGGGACGTCTGCAGGATATTGATATGGAAAGAACCATTACATGATTTCATAGGGCAATACGATACGATACGATAGTCAAAAAAAGTCAAACCTCACAGTCGGCATCACGGATGAACGGATTAGTTTTTGCTATTTAAAGGTCACAATCACTGTGACCTCACATTTGTCCCATTCTTATTAAAACCTTGAGGGGATTTCTTGAAATTTCCAAGCGTCTACTTGGACTTTTGCACGAACTGATTAGAATATGAGTCTGAAAATACATGTTAACTACAACGTGACTGGAGGTAAACAACTGTAAATCTGTAGTTCCAGTTCATAAAGTTCATAAATGAGGGTCTCAGTAATATATACATCCAGTGCAACAGTAACATGCATTTGGGATCATGCTATTGACCACCTGTAAGTCCATTTTATCTATTGTTTAGTTTCCATCAGCTCTTGACGTAACACAGATATATTTCAGAGATTTCTCACTGGAAACAGCTGCCTGCTGCTGCTGCTGCTGCTGTGAATTAGGCTGGTGACACCAGTGGGAGTCATAAAACCAGTATAATAAACTAAGCTGAACACAGTCTGGTTATATTCTGAGAGATATATTCTCTATGTATCTGACCCCTTGTACATACACTCTCATCCATTGTTGATATAAAAATATATATATTTTTGCTTTAAGCAGTGAAACCACAAACGTTTTATTAGATTAAATGTTTACTTTAGTTGAGACATATTCCAACATGTCCTCCAATCTTTCCATCCGTGTTGCTTGTCCCAACCCTCTCTACTTTCACACGACCAACAGGACCATTTGTTGAAAAAGCCCCATCACAAAGGGATGCAGGTGTCTGCTGCGCCCTTATATCACCAGGGACTGAAATGGAGACAGGTGGATGGATGGATGGATGGATGGATTCATACAATCCATGGATAGACAGATAAAATGGCGGCTGTTGCAAGGCTTAAAAAAAACACACAATTGCTGGATTACAACTCAACAAACATAGTTGGGGTTACACACACAGTCCACGAAAGTTGTGGATTATCCTAAAAATGTGTTTACTTAATAAGTTTAATATAGATCTGCTTCTTGTTGCCATCATGTGAAAAATTAACATATCTTTAGGAAATCAGCTTTGGAGTCAGACTAGACATGAACTTATATGAATGATTTATCCTTCTTCAAGAATTCAGGTTTCACAGTGAAAGAGAGATTTCTGGGCTCAGTGTGATTGTGTGTTTGCCTGATAATAGAGCGACAAAAGTATCATTGAAGGATTTTCATAAACACTGTCATTAACAAAGGTGAGTCAGTTTGGCTCCAAACAATGGTGAGTCCAAACTTTCACCTGTTGACCTGGATTCTGAGGTTTCACATTTAGAGCTTGAGTGGGAGTTTGTATATTGACATTTGAGCTGATGGAATGTCATAAAGCAAAGTCTGTATTTCTGAACCAACATTTCTCTTTACACAAACATTTCTGTAAATTCCCCTGATGGGTGTGATTTCCCTTTTGACTAAAACTGACACAAAGACTTGTTCAGAACATGTTTCACTTTAATGTCTCATAGCTACTGCAATTGTTAATGTTTCAACATGTGAAAAATTCCTAATGTATTAATTTGGAAAAAAGTCTTAATAGAAAATTGTGAAGCTAAAAAATAAAAATGTGATAAGAATTAAGTCAGGAACAATAATATAATGAAATACATAATGTTATTTTCATGGTAACACTAATACCATGTAGAACTGTAATAATGTAGGAGTGAACCAGTAGCAGGAGATCTGGACCTTCAGGTTCTGTAACGATGAGCTCTTGGATCAGCGGCACAAGGCTCAACGCTGCAGGTAAAAGTGGAGAAGCCGAACGATTTTCAGCATGAAATTAGAACGAGAGTCGTTGATGTGAAATCGTAGTCGTGATCTTCATGATGCAACTTCTGCACTGTCTGTCACCGGGGGGGGGGTCACACACCACTAGCAAAAGTGAGACACTCAGGTTGACAACATGCAGGTCAAGACTCTCGGCCGTCCAGGTGTGCTGATCCAAGGACTGAGTCATGTCGACTGGACTTCTTTCTTGTCGGGTAGAAACATTAATTTTCCAGGCAGCTCTTTCATTCAAGAGCCGATTGAGGCCCGGCCGGAACAAAGGCCGCTCTGGCAGATGGAACTGGGTTCCTTAGCCACTTATAGTTCGACATGATTTCATTTTTGGATCAGGTTGACAACATGAGTTGGTTACTGTTCATGGAATATAAAACAGCCAATAAAAGTATTAAAACAGAACCAAACAAGCATAAACATGTAAAACAAACAAACAAACAAAAATGTAATTTTTGTATTACTATCGATAAGCTAAGAAAATAGCTGTCTGAATATTGCACGGCTGAGCCTGATTTGACACATAGTTTAAGAAAAAGAGAAAGTCGTGGTGGAGTCTGTAGAAGCCCCGTCCAGCACAGGACAAGTAAAAGACAGAGGACAGAGGATCAGTGAGTGATAGTGACTGACTCAGTGAATAATATTCACACTGTTATTATTTCAGGGAGATTTTATAACTGAAGGAGATACCGGGTCTCTGTGACTTTGTTATTGCAAACATGAACCATCAGAACCATGTGTTCAGCCTGTGCGTTAATAAGTGTGTTATAACTTGAAAAATCTCCCTTTGCAGTGAATTTAAAATAAATAAAACATTAATATTCGTCATAACTTAATGTTTAATTGAATAAACAAATCAAGCTTATGCTATGAAAAGCCCTTTACTCCCTATAAGTTAGTTTTTTTTGGTCACACTTAACGAATATGTGTGAAGATTGCAGCAAGTTATCATTTCCTGTGCTGAAATTATGCTTTTAAACTTTTAAAGAAGTTGGTTTCGTTAGTTAAACTGCAGTTTAAAACTATCGAGAGTCGTTTGAAAGGTTTGTCATTTTGAAAACTACTGGCAACTGATGTGTAGCACTGACACATCAGTTTCCAGAGGTCAAGTCTTGGCGTCGTTCATTTTTTTTTTTGCACCTCAGGTTTACAGCTGAAAAATTTTAATTTGTATTAAAAAATTCTCAGCTGTATTACAAGAAGGTAATAATATTAATAGTTCAAAGACTCCCATAGAGCTCCATCAAAATAAAAATTATTAAAAGATTTATATTATTTATTCTGCATTAGCTGTGAGCGTGCAAATCAATAGGCACCATCTCCAAATATTTTTTAACAACATAGAGTTGGAACGATGTTTCTAGCCACAATAATAATAATTAGCTTTAGTTGTTAAATATTAAAAAAAAAATCTGCTGACTGACTGCTGACACATTTCTTTTAATTTGATGCAATATACACAAACCCACTTATCTTCTATCATAATTCCTGTCAGCTCAGATAGCATAAACAGTTATGTTTAAGGAAACCACAAACCACTTCAGGATTTCCTGACTAAAAATGTTTCTTTATGCCTGTTTCCCAACCAAAACCAACTAAATTTCAACATTATCTAGGTAATTTGGTACGATATCAAATACATTTTGTATTTTTGAGTTAAGACAGTTACATAAAGCACATGTTACACTGCAGCACACGATATTAAAAAGGAGATGTAATTATTTAAAATGAACACGGAGCCATTCCGTCGACATTCGAATGCAGCTGACTAAATCCTACGTTTATCATAGCTGCCTAATAACCATGTTAATGAGCAGCAGCAGGTTTTCCCTCAGGCTCTACATAAAACGGTTTCACATCTAATTCCCCATGTAGCGCCCACTTTGACTCTCCTGGATGCCTCTCTGTCAAGAAGCAAATTCTTAATATCTACACACACGGTTCATTTCCATGAAATGTGCCACATTCTGTTATTCTTTGTTTAACACACTTTATGTTTTTCATAGTACTGAACCTTCTACACAAGCGAACAGAGAAACTTACACCTCTCGTGCTGCATCACCTAACTTCCTTTCTTCAACGACCTTTCCCGATCACACAATGTAAATATGAATCATACTAAGCAGCCTCATTTTTATTTTTTTTTATGTATTGTTGTTTTGAATAAATGGTGTGGAGTGTGAAAGAGGTGTTTCAGCTCTGAAGCTCTGATTCACACTGAGAGAAATCACTTCTTCCTGGTGATTCACCGATGACTTAGGCAAGTTAACCAGAAATAGATCCACTATATTGCCAAAGTATGTGGATAGCCCCAACACTCATCCTTCAGTGTACTTTCGATCTGAGTGTGTTTTTTGGCCTGGAGTTCTGAAATACAGGAAGAGCAGAATGAGTGAACTAAGTAACACTGAGGGCTCTGAACCTGTGCTTTTATCAAAGCGAGCCCTTTTTGATTTCATTTCATCAAACATATCGCTTTTAATAGTTTTGAGCCGTTTTAAATTAGCAGAGGAACGACGGCTTGGGTTTCATTTGTAGAAATGTGTGTGGACTGCGTCTTTGCTTCTGTTCTTTCAATATTGCAGCATCCAAATAACTCCTTATTATAGTTACATAAAAAGTATTTTTTTCAAACATTTGTTTGGGCATTTCGTCCTCCTCACCTCCTCCATAAATGGTTTAAATTATACATTTTTCTCCCTTTCAGCTCTTTCATTTCTGGAGCCTCCACTTCTTAAAATACATATCTTTTAATAATATACTTTTATATAAAAGATACAATTCAAAGAGGGAAAATTACCAGGTTCAAGTTCACACCGTTTATTTGCATATATTTCGCTCTTTAGGGCAAATTAAATCGTAACCAGTTGTCCTTGTTTGTCAAGAAGAAATTATTTTTAAGCTGTGGTAATTCAATGAGAAATACTTAATAATTCCCTTCCAATAAACATGCACAGCAAAATTATAGTGGCGTTTTACAGTATAAACATATAAAGTACTTACTTTATGCCCAAAGAGA
The DNA here is from genome assembly GCA_033026295.1 of Channa striata. Classification (NCBI taxonomy): domain Eukaryota; kingdom Metazoa; phylum Chordata; class Actinopteri; order Anabantiformes; family Channidae; genus Channa; species Channa striata. Next base: position 5,760,318 of record CM065187.1, on the reverse strand, counting down.
CGTCCCCCTGCAATGTCCCCACATGACTTGTAGAGGTGCTGAGCTACACCGTGGACACACATCGGGTTTTAGAAAAACAGGTCCAACAAACAGGCTTGAAAAAAGCATTAATTCCTTGGATCCACACAGTGTATATAGTTTTTAAGATGTTTGGGGGCAAACATTTGCAGACAAGGTAACTTTGACACCATGTCAGCGAGCTGTAAATTTATTCTTTAGAAATGTGGTGAAATCATTTTAAATTATCTAGGAAAATTATATACAGTAAACTGCTTTTTTTATTTGCATCATTTTGAATTAAAATTTACTAACGTGTCTCAAACTGTACATAATAGAAGAGCTTCATTCTTTCTCTCAGTCTCCTCATGTTGACCCATATGTCCTCTCCTTTATGTCTGTTTGAGCCAGTTAATGTATAAAAATGATACCAGCCTCCACTGGAATAATGTTCTATTGAAAATAAAACAGGAATTCCTCCAACACCAACAAAGCCTCACACTTTAATGCCCTAGGACGTCATAGATGACACACTGTCTCGTGATTTAGAGGAGGACAGTGTCCTTTACACAAAGTATTAATAACTTTTTCAACTTTCGATGAAAGTTTAGCAGCCTGATTGTGGACAGTTGTTATCCTGTTAATTCACTGCAGTGACACTGTGACACAGGCATCATGACCAACCGCCACAGATTAATGTGCCATGTCCACACAGAAGCTCTTTGTCACATGAGGATAATAGATTCATGGCTGCGAATGGCACCGAGCTACAAGCAGCCTGTTAGTAAAAGTCTCTAGTTACCTGGATCAGCTTCCCTGAATTCAGCTGTGCGTCAGATTTGTCGACCATGTCGAGCAAAGATTCTGTGAGGGTGAGAATATTCACTGCACCTACAGTAAAGTGAAAAAGATATTAATGCCTCATATAGACGGGTGGTTATCATGGCTCCAGAACTCCAGAAATAAATATTAGGGTCCAAACCTCCATGACTTCAACGCTGGGTACGGCCATGGCTGCTAAAAAGGGGTCATCAGAATATTCACAAACATACCAGCTCCATCATTTTATTCATTTATTTATTTTTCTAATGAGCAAAAGCACTCTGACAAACCAAGTTTCAGTTTTTAATCGCACACAGAAACTCGTACTGTTTGATCATTGTGGTTTATTAACGTCACAGCACGTGTCATGTTTACAGCGAGTGTGAATTTATAGATTTTTTGTTTCAGTTGGTTGGCTTTCATTTCCTCTCACTGTTTGATTGATAACATGCCCAGATGTCTATAGGTATAAATCAATTTAACAAGCTCAAGCGTGTCTTTGAGCGCTTTGCGTGCGTGTAATGGCACATGAGGCTGGGTTTGAAGCCACGGGGTTGCCCCACAGTGAATGATTAGTGCTCTACTAAGAAGTGTCTCTGTGTCACTTTACGGTAAAAACAAAACTAGGGAGCTTCCTCTTAAAAGCTCAGCGTATGACGTACTCTGTGATTACAATAATCCCCAAATTTCAGCATGTGAAACCAACACCTGCTTTACCTGATTTCCCGACAGTGTCAACACCGAGTTTACATTTTGACAGGTTTTATTCCCTTTGGGCCTCGTGTTTGACACCCAGCTAAAAATGAGTGAGTTGTGTAGGAAACGACACTCATGCAGCACCTCTCACGTGGACACGTCATAACTGCGAGAGAACAAACACCAAACGAGCAACAGGTGAATATTTGATCACTGATATATTAACACAAACATCTCAACACATCAGACCAGTGTGAAGGAGACACATTGTTTAACAAAAGATATTCTTAATAAATAGAAATATGTTTGATAAAATCAGATTGTACACACACGTGAGTATATCAGTACAGCAACGTATGTACAGTTTTACAAAAATAGAAACATTAGAGACTTCAGAAGCCGTATTCAAGTTTTAAAAAAAGTAAAAAGAAAAAGAGCCTTTTGAAAGTCTCCTGTCAGACAGAAAACATGTATCTGCAACTGAAACTGCTCATCCTCGAGTAACTGCGTCCTCCGATGTAAAGTTTCAAAGAAGCATGGATCTTTTTTTGTCTCTTGCCAAACCTGAATTTCTTTATTTGCAGTTGCGTTTCTGTAGTTGCAGTTGGAGTCTGCAGTTGTAATATTGCAACCCAATGCTGATATCCACACGCACACTTGACAGTAAAGTCAGTGCAAAATGGCATCCAGAAATAGAAAAGAAACATTAGCTTTGTGGTTGCAAACGTGTGAGAAAAAAATGAATCAGCACAGTGAATGAACAGCAACATATTTACGATATACTGCGCTTTGTTTAGTGACTAAGCCAATGTGTGTGTGTGTGTGTGTGTGTATCTGAGGTGTATGCAGACAAAGAAATGACCAAAATCCAAAAGCAAAGTGTGCTTTTATGTCATATAATAACCAACTCGCAAACATAATAATGTACAGCGTAGACACCTGGGCTCTGATTGTCTGCCAGGTGTTTGGTAAAATCATCCAAGTCATAGTGTGCGATCAGTAAATTATGTGCTCTGGCCCTCTCAGCCCTGTTGTGCTCTGCTATACTCTGCTATGCTCCGTCAGGCTCTGACTTCAGTACTTCAGGCAACTAGAAATAAACAAGTTGCCTCCAAAATGACTTAATCCAGCAGAAATAGTTCAAAATTCTGTTGTCTGAGTCTCGTTTATTTCTGTACTTGTGCCAGAGCTCGTCTGTTGACGCGTCCTTCCATTAACACACAAATATACTACAGCTCCAAATAAGAATAGTCTCTGTTAAACTGACCGATAAAGCAACGACAGTGATGTGTCAGGCTCCATCAAGACGGCCTCAGGACATCTGGATTCTCTATAAGATTTTGGTAACCCCCTTAAGGACCTTAGAGCCTCTTTAAGGCCCTCAGAAACCCCCTTAAGCAGCCTGTGTCACCCCTCCCCAGAGACCCTGCACACGACACAGAGATTATTTTCAACTGCACAGCTTGGAGTGGATTATCCCTTCTATACATTTTCATGCACATTCAAAATTGCACATGCTATTGTTTAATCTGTCGAAAAATGTCAAATTTATCGAGTAGATAGAAACTCGATGTTGATACTATTTGTCATTAAAGCAGCAGAAACATGTTTGATATTAACCTGAACTTCCTGATATGTTTTACTTATTATTGATATTTGCCTGAAGCATGTTTCTGTACATCAGAACTACCACGTCCTTTTAAAAACATATCGCAGGTTTAGCTTAGCATTAGCTCCAGGTGGTTGAGTAGAATAGAAAAGTAAAAATTGTAGCTGTGGTATGGTATGAGGTTTGAATTAAAATCATTTTATGAATTAGGTATTTCTAAAATTAACTTAAATGTTCCTTTCCTGGCACAAACTGGCTTCTGCAAAACAAACAAACCAACAAATAAATTCACTTATGTCAACAAATATTTTTTACAGTGTAGAGAAGGGAAAAGAACAACAGCTCCGTCAGAATATTAGTGTACAGGTATATCACAATTACCATCATCATTTATGTCTGTTCTCCTGCTGCTGAAAACATTCCAGTCAAATACATTTCAATGGAAAATTCTCTGCCCAAAAACTGATTTTTTAAATAGAAAACCAGCACAAAAAGATGAAATTAGTCAGTTTTGTGCACATGAAATCAGATGCACGTGTCCTTGCTGGCAGCCCCTAAATTGGACTTTTCCTTCTGTTGTGATTGCAGAAAGATCCAAAGAAAGTGACATCCACCAGCCAAAACAGCTGAAAATCTTTGCAAATTGATGGTTAATTATCTGATATTATACACACTTTGATGACAGTGAAGTAAAACCAAAGAGATTAAAGTCATGAGATTACAAAAGCAACTGCAGCACTGGTCTGTCGGGGAGAGACAGGAGTTTGAAACACGTAGGTAAATGTGTCCCACTGAAAACAATGACTTCTGTGTAGTCCACACTGTCTATTTCACATCGTTTTATTCATTTGTGTTTTCCACACAGATTTGAAACACTGATGTCACTGAAATGATTTGGTCATATTTTAATAGCAGTCGTCTTCACTCGGATTCAGTGTTTTTTGCCATAAATTAAAAATGTCAACCATGAGTGGAAAAGTATTTCCTCGGCCTTCAGTATAGTCGCTGAGATGTAATGACATGTAAAGCTGGTCTCATAAATGTATGTGTCCGTGTACACACACTTTGCTGCTCAACAGCCTCTAAATGAAACCCATCACCGTCTGTTCTTAAAAAAACTCACTGTCAAAATTCCAAAGTGGACAAAGTTTGAACTTGGCTGATGTGAGGGAATCACATTTTCGCCTGTCTCCTCTCTGCACTCAACCCTGCCTCCTCCGGCTGGATGATTGACGGTGCTTTTCAGGGACTCGATAAATGAATCGTGTCAAACATCCATCTGTCCCGGTGAGGCATTGTTGACACCGAGCTGCTCATTTTCGGCTTGCTCTAAACAACAGCATGAGCAAAATGCCCAAACGGTAAAAGTGTACAAGGCTTCTCTGCGTGTGATGTCCTGGTGTCCTGCCTCCTCAGCAGCTGGAGTCCTCACTGCCAGTCCCCCCACCTCCTCCTCCTCCTCCTCCAGTCTTGGAGGTGGCAGCTGAGCCGACGGCGATCTGGCAGCCATTGGTGACGTGACTCATGACTTTCTGCTTGAGCTGAGCGACCTGCTCCCTCAGCATGGTGGCGGTGGAGGCCAGGTCTGAGTTTTGGCTTTTCAGAACCTTCACCTTCTCCTCCAGCCGCGAGATCCGTTCCAACTTCCGCTTGCGACACTTGGATGCAGCAATGCGGTTGCGGAGCTTCTTGCGTTCCGCTTTGATTCGCTCCTGTGTCTCTAGGTCAATTGGAGAGAGGGAAGGTGGTGACATGGGATCACCTGGTGGGTGAGGCACCTCAGGGACTGTCTGAGGGGCGTCCAGGACTCTGGTGTGTGCCTGAGGGGCTCCACTGCTGCCATGTGCAGAACCACCACCGTAAGCTATCTGGGCCCCGGAATATGGCATCTGGCCCGGGTTGTAGCTGCTGAGGTTGGTGTATACAGGCATGTCTCCACCAGACATCAGGTTTCTCTGGTAGGGCGTCTGCTGGGAGACAGTGGAGGATGAGGTCGGGGACATGGGGCCCACTGCCACCAGCTGATTCTGTTTGTGAAGGTCGGCGAGTGCTTTGACAAACCCGTCAGCGAATCCTTCCTGCTCGTTGGTTGCCTGGTTTCGGTACATGAAGGGGTTGCTGGAGTTGGGCACTGGGCTGGTGGTGACCAGTCCCTGGTTGGACTGGATGATCAGGTGCTCCAGGTCGGGGGACGCCAGCTTCAGCAGGTTCATGTCCGCAGAGGACGCGGCAGATGCCATCATGGAGCTGTTCCCAGCGAGCCCCAGGCCGTTGGGGTTCCCACCCCTCCCTCCTGCAGCACCACTGCCCCCACCAGAGAAGTGGTGACTGCCCACCACCGACATGGCCTTCTTACTGAGCAGCATTTTGTTTCCGGGGTATCGCTCATAGTCAGCAATGGGGCTGTAGCCGGGGACAGCGGGGGAATCGTCGTGGTAGAAAGGAGTCTCCATCTTGGCCATCACTGACGAGGAAGCGTGTGAGAAGGAATCTTCATAATCAGATTAACCTGAATATCAGAGGAGATTGAAATGTTCCACTGGCGTCGGCAGCTCAAGGATGAAGTCGGATGAAGACCAAAAAAAAAACAAAACAAAAAAAACAAAGGGAAGAAGAAGACGATTTTCCTGCAGGAAAAACAAATTTGTGTGAGAGGTGGACGAGGACAAAGAAGACATAAAGATGACTGAGGTGCAAACTGTGAGCTGACACATCCTGCTGCTTCGTCCATGTGTGTTATTTAGTGTCTGTGGCAAGACTGAACACCAGCCTTCATCTTCGATTAGACAATAGAATTCAGTTCGACTCCTCTGAATTCTACTGGTTAATTCAGAAAGGTGATTTAAAGATCAATTCTCTTTTTTTGTTATTTGTTTTATTTCAAGTTTTAACAGTTGATAATCGCTAAGTTAACTAGGACAAATTATGAAATGTTCCCCTTTGAGGTTCATATCTAATGTATTATTAATGTTCTTTTATTGTTCGAGTGTCAGCAAACTATCACAGATGAGGTTCCTCTGACCACGTCCCACATCTGCATCACAGTCATTTGGCAGAAATTATTATTCAAGGCAACAAATCACAATTTGCATAAACATATGTTGACATGTAGACGAGAGGAACTGGCAGAAGGAATGTGTATCAGGCATCCAGTCCCCTCCAAAAGTCCCGGACCTGCGAGACGTGTACGGTAATTCACGTGTTCTTGCTTTACCGTCTTGTCTTCTGCTTTCTGGTATTTACATCTTTATGTTTTTAGGAAACATAGACGAAAGCATCTTTTGAGGCAAATTCCTCAAGTAAGTGCAAAGGGATCGTTCAAAACAGCTTTAAATGACCACAAATGATCCCAAAGGCAGAAAAATAACCACAGAATATTCCACAAACAGTTGAAAAATACCAAAAAACTGACACAACCGAATGTATTAGTTATCGTTGACATATAGAGATAAAAACTAGACACAAGTGAGATGAAACGTTACCACAAACAGTTGAAAATTGACCAAACAGAGAAAGCGGAATGACTACAAACGACTTGACGACTTCATTTGGAGTCATCTGTGTCAGTCAGCGTCTGTTTTTGCCCATTTTCCCGTCACAAATCATATTGTTTATGATCATAGGTGATGGCAACAATAGAGCAACACGTTGCCTGTGCGCAGCAGCAACAAACAAGCTGAAAGTGACACTGCAGCTGCCTCCTCTGTGCAGGATATGGTTCTAAAAAAAGAGCAGCTTCTGAAATTTCATTACAATAAAGCGTCCCGGCTTTTTAACATGCACCTTAATGCCACATTGTCCACACAGACAGAAACGTCTTTTCTATAGTGACTCCAGTACAAGTGGCTCCTCTTTGTGCCGCAGCAGAGAGGCACTAACACAAAAATGTCATTTCACAAAGAAAAGCCACTTGATCTTCCCATCTCTGACTGCTGCAACCTCAGCTTAAAATATAGAATTTGTCCTCCATTAGCTTTTCAGGGATTTATCTCTGCAGGCTCAAAGAACGACGGGAAACAATTACAGCAAGCGAACAGATTGTGGACTTGTGAGTAATGTGACTTGGAAAAAAAAAAGGTACGTTTTTGAGTTCAATGGGCCGAGGCTACATCCCAGAACAAAGACCGCACACTGTGTCATCCAGGACCAAAGGTGACCATTAGATGAGACGTGTGAAGATTTGACTCAGCTCAGGTTCATCGTCATCTCCAACATAATTCACCAGAGCAGCTGCGTTTGTTGGAGGGGGGGGGAAGGAAAACTCCCCTGAGATTTTAAGCAAAGGTTGAGACAAATGGCTCATCGCTTCTATCCACATTAGGAGGAAAGTCTGACAAGGACAAATCTGTGTTAGTGACGGTTGCTGGTTCTACAAGAAGAAACACAGCAGACTTTCTCATGTAAAGGCCACATTGCTCCACCACTAGCACTAAGTCCAACTGGCTCCAAACCTGTGAGCATTTCTTCTGACTGAGGACATGCAGTGAGATCACGCAGCCAACACAAGTCCACGTATTGTCCTGTCCAATCTGTCCAGCTTGTTCTTTAGTGAAACTAAAGGACAATGCTGGAGCTGTTAATTTGTCATTTGCCTGACAATCAATGGTTTCACATATCAAACATATATTCTTTAAACCTGACTCATTTTTTAAAACTTCAAAACAGCATCTTTGCGTTACCGTAATACCCTGAGAGCGGCGCCAGCGTGCGCCACGGAGCGCGCTCCAAAACGCCGAGTGAAGTGCAACACTTTCGGGCTTTCTCATCTCCTCATGACTCGGGGACTGCGAGTATCACACGGTAAAATCCGATCCCAACCTGCTCAAGTCTCCGGTCCGGCCGCGACTGCAACTTCCCGCCGCTGGATGTGATGATCCGGTGAAGTGACGTGTGAACCATCACAGATCCACACGGCCACGGACACGGAGACTGTTTGACGAAGGAGAGGAGTCACAGAGAAGAAGAGCCGCCGAGCGCTGCGCGGACAGAGTGAGTCACACCGAACTCTCTCTCTCTCTCTCTCTCTCTCTCACACACACACACACACACACACACAACCTCTCCGTCTATCAGAAAGTGACTCACTCTCACATTTTGGGTTCGTTTGCTCCTTTAACCATTTCTAACGAAATATTTCATTTTATCTCTGTCCTGTTTCAAATGTCACATCTGCTTTTAACTTACACAAATATATTTAATGCTGATTACATGCTGACAATTAGGGACTGCAAACAAATTAGTTGTGGGAAGGTGCTGGAGCTCGGCCATGTCCAGCTTTGTACAAAACTGATGAAAATTAGATTTTTATTTGACACCAGCAAACTATTTCATTTAAAAAGCTGTGTAATGCAGAAGCAATAAAAAAGGTTTGAACATTTCACTACTAATGAACTTAAATGATAACAAGTTGGCATCATGATTGAGGAGAAACCAGCACATGACTGAAGCCGAATATTCTCTCAGGTTTAGCAGACGGTGTAGACAAGTTTACCAAACTGACAATAACATTTCATAACATACATTGCAAAGATTTTGGGGATTTCATCACTGAGGTGTAATAACAGAATCTGGAAAATATACTGTACACAGAGGACAAGGTCAGAATTAATTTTGAACTGACATATTAAAAAACATGCCAACTTTTGGATGGATTTGTAAACATAATTTGATCAACGGGTAAACTGCCAAACACTACATTATGCCATCAATAAGTCACTGGGCGAAACATTTATTGAAAACCAATGAAAACCATCAGACAGTATGTTGATATCGTATGGTGGTGGTGATAACGAATGTGGCCTTTCTTCGTGAAGTTTGCATGTGTTTACGTGGGTTTCCTGCATGTGTCATGTTAATTGGTGATTCTAATTTGCCCTGGGGTGTGAATTATAGTCTGTCTGTGAGTTTGGCCCGAGACAGACTGGTGACCTTTTCAGGGTGGACCCCACCTCTCGCCCAGTGAGTAAAGATGGAATGGATGGATGAATGGATCATATTAGTCAATGCAAAGAGCCGCTTTAATGACGTGCACTGAAGTATGAACAGGTGGGACGGGTGTAGGACAGCGATGGCGTTCTCTCATCAGAGAAAATGTTGAATCGCTAAATCCTTCATCCTCCCTTCAGCAGCAACAAAAGTCTTTTTTCCACTGTCCCCGACCATCATCATCAAACGCCGAATTGTTCTTTGTAACTCAGCCCACAGTATAAGCAGGACGGTAGCCAGAAGTTTCTGGGGACTGAGTTCATGAAATTTTCATGAATGTTTTAAAGAATTCTGCATATTGCCAGGAATATCTTCCCCTTATTTCAATGGAATTTCACAGAACTGCTTTGACTTTAAACATGACTCTGAAAATATGAAAATCAGCCATGAAAAAGCTGTTCCGTATAATTTAGGTGAACTCACACAAAGTTTATTGACGGTTATTGTCCGTTTTACAGAAACATTGCGAGGAATCAATCAGCTTGTTGGTTTTTCAGATTGTTTTGAATCTGTTTCTGCTTATTCCCAGTTTTGATCCTCGGAATACTCACAGTCTGAACACCAACCAACAAATAACCAGTGTGTGTGTGTGTGTGTTCGTGTGTGTGTGTAATGGCAGAGGAGTGTGTTTACTTTGGCAGAGTGAAATAATTATAGTTCTTACTGTAGGCGGTGCAGGCAACACGCACACACACACAGACACACACACACACACACACACAAACACACCTGATCTATTCATTGTGTGTTCAGAAAGAGATGAACTGAGTTGTTCTTTAGTGGAAGGAAACATGTTGGAGAAGATAACGGAATCAAAGAAGTATGTGAACACATAAATAGAAAACACATTTTCATTTGAGTCCAGTGTCATATTTGTTATTGTTACGCTTTATTTGTGATGTCCTGGTGTTAATTTCATTGTTGACTTTGGACAAAACTGAACCTTAGAGTGAATCTTTGTGATTATAATCTGACCAACAGTTTATAACAGCCACATCATGTCCACGAGTATTCAAGCCCAGTGTCCTACAACACTGATCTGCATCATTATGGGCTGTGGACGTGTGATTGAGCAGGGACACTGGTGCAGCCACACAGACCTGAGCCACAGCGTCTTCCGTTTCCACTATGAAAACAGAGAAGACAAAGCTGAAGTATAAGATTTACACAAACGGGAGCAGGTGTAAAGACAAAACTCAAATTTTGTGTGAGAAAGAGACAAGAAGAAATGTTAAAGGGCAGCAAGAGAGACAGAGAGAGAGAGGAGAAGTTCTCCAGGACAAAGACTCAGGTCCGAAACATCTGGAAAGAGACAGTGTCTGCCTGAAGAAAGGAGACGGGTCTCCGGGAGGTCCAACGTAGAGAGCGAGAGTGAAAAAAGAGAGACGAAAGAGAACAAATGGAGGGATGGATGCTCGTGTGCTTTAGAGACACCTATGTGGTTAAAACGGTGGTTTTCAGAAAAGGACAAAACGCTGAACTAGTTTAGGACGTCTGAAATGTGTCATGGGGCTTTTCGCCGCACTGCTGGGACCCTGGACTCTGACGGCACCGTCTGCATCCTCGCTTTAGCCCGTTTTAATTCCTGTGTTAAAGTCAGCTCCAAACTCGGAGGTCTTTCCATGGCTGAGGCCCAAGTCACTTTCCGAGCTAAGAGTTAGACATTCGCTCCACTTCCTGTCCACCTGTAATGTCTGTGGCTCACCAAGCAGACGGTGGATTGTCCGCCGAGTTGGATTTGCAACCTATTTTCCCCTACAGGCAGCAGTTTCACCTGCATCAGTCCCTTCAGTCTGATTGGCTGTTCAGCTCAGCAAAACAATGCACAAAATGGTTTGTTTGCAGTTGTGTAACTTCGTGAGAAGCTCGTCTTCTCGTGCAAGTGCAGAGCGTATGTGCTGCTTGGCCTTTGCCGGTAGTCTTTGTGGTGTGTTCGAGTGCCAGTTGTTGGTCCACACAAAAGGGGAAGTGACGGGGTGCAGCAGTTGGTCGACTTCTTTGATGTCGCCAGGGCGTGTCCCTGCCCTAAAATAGTGACATTGTACAGTGTCAGGGGCCCCAACAAAAGTGGCAGAGGGCCAAACTACTGCCCTTTGTTACTGCGGCTCCATCGTTCCTCTACCTGAACCGTTTCTAGCTTCTTCAGCATTGTTGGAATTGCCTCCTCCTCTAGACAAAAGCTCGTACTTGAAAGAACTCCGTGTACAGCCGGAATACTTGGGATTTCTCTGGTGTAACCTTCATTATTTCCCAATTTAAGGAAGTGCTCCACTTGCTGTCTGGGTCCAATGGTCTGTAAAAGTCATGGTTGTCCGGGCCTTCACGTACGCCCTTCTTGGTGGTAAGCCGCCCTAACTGGAGCCTCTTACCTCCTACAAACCACTTAGGTGCCCTAATAATAACCCCTACTGCCATGGTAAACACTAATGGACAGATTGTGTGTCCTGCCATGACACTTGTCTCCAACTGCTGCCATGCTGAAAGTAACGTACCAGCCCTTTGAATGCTGTATGTGTCATATTTTGAAATCTTTTTAATGCTTTCCACAGTAACCTATACGGTACAGAACCAGCAGCATTTGCGATATCTAACAAGACAACATGGACGTTTTCTTTCCTTCTTTGCTGCAGTCGACATCTGCGGTAACAAGACCATCAGACCTGTCCTACAAACTCATTCAGTGTATTTTATTGTGGTGCGATTAACCAGGAGATGTGCAAAATTCACCTGTTATATTTTTCCACTGTTACAGATGTACTTATACAGATCACAAGATTCTTTTTTCTTAATTTTTCAATACCTTGTTTGCAGAGTTAATGCTGTTGTTTTTATTTATCTTGTTTAAACATTGTTCTGTGCAGGTTCCTTTTTCTTTGTTCCTTTTGCTGCTGAATCACAATTTCCCACTGTGAGATAAATAAAGTCATATCTTAACTTATCTTGAAACAAAAAAGCCTTAAAAGGTATGTAAGTCAGGAGTGCAGAGATTTTTTTAGATTTTTGATACACAAACATGTTTCTGTTCGATTAGGTGCTGACTTTCTTAGAAAAATCCTAAACAACAGGGGCCGACTGTGGTGCGGTCGTCCACCCATCCTACAGTTGCTGGTTTGATCCCCGGCTCCTCCATGCACATGCCCCTGGTGAGTGTTGGCCAGCTGCATGGCAGCTCCCCCACTGGTGTGTGTGTCTGTGTGTGTGTGTGTGTGTGTGTGAATGGGTAAATAAGAAGCAGTGTAAGGCGCCTTCAGTACCAACAGGTAGAAATGTGCAATGTAAGTGCAGATCATTTACTGTCACAGAGATGCTGATATCCTGCCAATTAAAATGGACACAAGGAAGCAGAGAAACCTTGAAGCTGGGTGACAGTCAGGTTTTCAAATGACTCACTCAAGACTTCAGCACTGGCTCCCTCTAGTGTTCACTTCACAAATGGATCAGAACAATGTTCAGCTTCATCCACCTCTTGATGTCACATGTGAACAGATCTGAACAAGGTTCTGTACATTGAAGAGCTTCTAAACCAGTGGAAACACGCTGGATTTAACGAAGCAGAGATTTTCCACACTATATCACTAATATTGATGTGATTTAATATGAAATTACAGGATTTGGTGCAAGAAAAAGGAGTTTGTAACTCCTTCAGAGGAGTCACAGACTTACAGAGAGGCTCAGTTTTTGAGGAAGACCTGCTAATAATAATTTACTGTACTCAGATTTTGATTCAGAGTGGTTTATTTGTCGTGTGCAGATTAACACTCAGTCAGCAGTGCAATAAAATGCTGACAGACAAAAAGGAACCAACCAACTCAGTTGTAAAAAATGAAATCAAACTAAAAAACAGTAATTACAATCTTGAAAAGTGTCTGTCATATATATTTACATATGTATTTATGCTATTTGCATATGTGCAGTATCTCTAAGAGATATCCAGTGGTTCGACTTGACCCCACAATACTCGACCAATATTCCATAGAAACTCTGAAGGGCCCTTTTCTTTCAATTTGTGTCAAAAAAGCAATTTCCAAGTCCAAAAAAAACCTACATGAGTATTACAAAGGGACGTGGGGCTTTTTATAAGCTTGAATCTACATTCTGTGCTAATTCTCAGCTTTTAAATTAAGCTACATGTTTTTGCACTGAGTGAAATGGATCCGAGCCCAAGAGTCTGTGTCATACCCAGGACTTATCCTGGGAATGAAACATGTAACTTGTCTTACCCAGGGAAATCCTGAGGTGTCTGTCTGACCACCCCCTCCCTCCTCAGCAGGGCTGACTTGACTTCAGGTCAAACTTTGATTGTTGTTTGCTTTTTCATACTTTATCCACTTGAGCAATGATGAAATTCCACTTTAGATGCTGTTTCAAAAGCTTTGATTTGTGGTGTTGGTTGCTAAACGATTATCCTGACAAAGATTACTGACAATAAAGTGAAAAGTGAATTATTATGAATTCATGTGAATGTTTCAAATGCATTCAAAACCAAACACTGAAAAATCCCACGTTTTCATGGGGAGATGCATGTGCAGGAACTAAAGATGTGTCTGTGACAAATTTCATAAAGTTGACATACAGTACTTTGTACATCAGTAGTTAGTAAAAACCAAACCATGAAGTCGCCTCTCTGCAGGGAAGCAACACCTGAAGCATCGACTTACTCCTCGAGCATGCAGCAACTACTGCGATTATGGTAATAAAATGTAACTGGAGACGCAGGACAGAGGGCTGTCAGGGATATCTTCTATTTGGTTCAGGCTTTCGCTGTGACTCTGAGGCTGGTAGCCGCTGCAGCTCCCCTCTAAAGACGTCTCCTCCTCGTCCTGGGGCTCCGAGTTGGACTGCTGGTCCCCAGTCTGCGTGATCAGGTTGTATGACAGGTTCGGAAACATGCCTGTGAACGTAGAAGGTGGCAGCCGTGACTGAGATGGGATGCTCGCTGTGGGTAAACTGAGGGGTGGTGGGGGGTTCTTCTTGAGGGGCCGGTTGTAGTAATCCTTTGGAGTGCGTTCGCAAATATAAGGCATGTTTTTCTGGCTGTCGCCACCGGTCGCCGGCGATACTGATTTAAAATGCAGCTCCGGGACATCCAAGATATCCGCTTCACTTTTGTGATTCGGATCCACGTAAAAGGAATGACAAATGGGTTCATTCTGGAAAACAGGCACAAGTACATTACTGTATGTTCCTCCAATAAAAAGGGTTAAAACCCACAAGGACCAGACATTTAGAGATTTTTTTAAAATTTGTAGGAAAACAAGTTTGATCTCTATTTCTACAATTCTTTCTAATTGAACATTTTTAAAATACATATATTTCATGATCATTCATCCATCGCATAATTACTTCCTACTCTGCTCTTTTACTAAGTATATCTCAGCATTTGTCAACACATCCTGTAAGCTGCCCTGATCCAGGCCCTCTGCCAAAATATAATAACTTCAATAATAAAGAGGATTTGTTTTTTTGCCTGGGTCAAGCTCTAACAAACCTTGAATCACATATTTCCCACAACTTGCAAGCCCACGTCTTTCAAATGACAACGTTCAGCTTCTGGTGAGCATCTGTTGCCATAGTTTCCATCACAGAGTAAACTGAGGGCTGTCAAACCCTGTAGCGTCATCTTTAACTTCTTAACTGACATATTATTGATTAGACATAACAATAAACCAAGTGTGATGAGCGACATTGGTTTGAAATGCTAATGTAATACTGCATCCTATTCCTTTTCCTGTCTCACAGTCATACAGAACATCAGTGCTGGACTTTGCAGCATGTTCAAGTGCCACTTCCTGGACAAAAGACAAGCTACAGAAGACAATGCAAGAGCTGACCTTCTGTCGAAACGTTCAAACCCAACCAGAGGTAAGACTGAAGACATTAACATGTCACAACAAATGATTTTTGTTGAGTTCATAAAGCCCCTACAGAGCCACAAAAGACATATGTGCAGACAGCTGCTACTCCTGTAAACAACAAAAAACCTACTTGTGGTGTCAACCACTTGTCCGTCAGCACCGGCTTTGGAATTGGAGGATAGACTTTCCGTTTGATACTGTGGGAGGTGAGAATACATGTAAATAAAGACAGAACTGTCCCAAAATTGATGCGTAAGAACAAACAAACGTCTTGTTGCTTACCATCCCCAGTTTCTGTAGCACATGACAGTGACGAGGGAAAAGAGAAAAAAAACCGAGACCAGGGAAATGGACACCGTCTCTATCAAGTTATCACCTGGTGAGGTAAGACAAGCAGGAATCACTCATGAGGTAAAAGGTAATTAGTTTAAATGATGAAAATGAGTGGAAACATTGGTCTGACAGTGAAAAGGAAATATCATACTCAGTGAATTCAAGGTGACAGTTATCTCTGCAGCCCCACATGGTCCCACTGCAGTCTGTGCATAAAGTGTGAACGTATAGGAGCTGATTTTCAGCCTTTCTGCCATGATGCTGGTGGCCTCAGGACGGGCTGAAGGAAGAGACAGAGACTGGCGTTAATACAGAATAATATTTGAACGCTGAAAAGTGTGTTCGAACTAAAGTAGTCGGAAAGTCTGTGTGGCATTAAAAAAAGATTTGTAAGAGTATATTTGAACACGCAAATATGATTTTACATCAGTAAACAAGCACAGTGAATGTAACTCTCAAACAGTGTCTGTCCATGTACATGTTGTGGGGTCATACATTAGTTTTACAGAAGGCCGATTTTTTTGTCCTTTGTGTACATGTACTACCGTTAATAATAATTATAATACACTTAGTAATAATTAATTTATAATGCACTTTTTGTTTACATTTCGGCTGAGCAGAAAGCTCGATCCCCCATAGTCTGCAGAACCATAAGAAGCAGCTTCAAAATCAGTAAAGGAGTCAGTGGCTGACACATGAACTAATATTGATGGGACCAATCGCAACCCAATGGACAGAAACTTCAGTTCAGTCAGTCTGATGCCATGTTGAAACGTGATCAACAGTTTGACCTCCTCAGAATATCAGTACACCGAACAAAAAATATTAAAACATTTCTTGGTCTTGAGAGACCTGGAGAGACACATCAAGCCGTTTCTCAGACTCAATCGCGGAGGGTGGACGAGCCACAGTAGAAACTTTACTACGTGGGGTTCGGGTCAGGTCCAGCCACCTCACGACCATGCAGGCCGACTGATCCAAGAGCCAGTTCAAGTCAATCGAATCATTGTCTTTATAGGATAGAAGAGTCACAATACCTGAGTTCACAAAGCCATTGTTGTCCTTGTTGGTGTTGTCCAACCAATAGAGAACATAACCCTGGATGAACGCAGTTTGTTCTGCTAGAGGTATCGAACGCCAGGACAGCTTAACACCTGAACCCTGCTGTTTCCATTCCAATTGTTCGAAAAGGCTGGTGTTCATTTCTGGCAAAGTGAAAGACGCTGTTAACAAAAGTGCTTGTTTGTGGCACTGTCCCATGTGTTAAGCAGACACCACTTACTTTGCTCTGTGACGTAGCCCTCCCTTCCTTCCAGCAGCACCGGTGGTCCGTAGGTGCAGGCATATATGGACAGTGAGTATCTCACTCCGTCTTTAAAGTTTTCTAGGACAGAGTCATAAAAAAAGGAACATCGTGTTACGGACAATCCTAACCGTCGGGTGCAACTGCTTTTCTCTGAAAACTATGAGACTTACTTGAAAATATTCTGGCCTTCATTTCATGGGGAGGTAGTCGTAGCCACTCCACTTTGCACTGGCCTGAAGTAGGACACCAGTCCACTATGTAGCCACAGCTGGCAATGGGACTGGCAGACCAGGACAGGCTGAAGCTACCGTTGCTCCCAGTGATCAAAGTAGTGGTCACTTTGGCTCGGCCTGCGAGTTTAAAGTCAAAAGTTTAAACTTAGTAGTTCACAGCAAGGAAAACCTGTTTTAGTGCCGAGTTTTTTTCTACAGGGGCCCTAATCTGGTTCAGTGTTGCTATGAGAACATGACGATTGTTCTTTATGACCCAAATCTGCAAAAGTAGCTTCATACCTGTATTGCGGCGGGGGATGGTGAGGGCTGATGGGGATGAGCTGCCGTTCATATTCCTGGCTGTAACTGTGACCGTGTACTCCGCAGTGGGGTCCAGATTGAGCGGAAGATGGTGCACGCTGGGAGCCACAGTGATGGTATTTTGTCGATGTCTCTCCGTGGTCTTTGCCCAGGTCACAGTATAACCAGTGATGTGTCCGTTACTCTGATTGGCCAGTGGCATCTGCAGAAGCAACATGAGGAGTTCACTGATGTAGCATAGTGCACCGTGGTGTCATCCACAATCCCAATAATCCCTTGGATTAGCCCTCAATAATCCAACAAGTTACACTTATTTTTAGTCCTTTTGCTGATATTGTCATTCAAAGTGACTAACAGGTAACATACGAAGCAAGCAAATACTGCTGGTAAGTCAAGGAGAGGAAGCCGCGACGGGAAATGTTTTAGTTTTGTAAGTTTTGCATGCCACCTAAGAAAGAATTTTGCATCGGAAGTTGTGGAAGACGTCTGGATATATACAGTAAGCTTTGTAGTTCAAATGTTGATATGAGTCACAAGTTTTTCACTTTCTTCCAAAGCTACAGCTGAAACAAAACATTTACATACATTTGACCTTTTTCTCACTGTCTGACACTTAAATCAGACTAAACTTTTCCTGTGTTAGGTAAGTTAGAATTACCAAAATTATTTCTATTTGTTAATTGCCACAAAAATTAATTAGAAATAATTTTTTAAGAGAATGTTTTACTTTCTCCTAAGTCGAGAATCACTATGACTTTGGATCATTTGGGAAAGCTAGATGATGATGTCATGGCTTTGCAAGCTTCTGATAGGTTAATTGGAGGCCCGTCTGTGGATGTATTTAAGGCTCATATCAAACACTTTGCTTCTTTCTGAGAAATCAGGGAAAAATCTAAAGAAATTAGCCAAGATGTTGGAAAGGGAATTTTAGACCTCCACATGTTTTGGTGAGCATTACATTTGGAGGAAAAAGGGGGGAAGCTTCCAGGCCTGAGAAGACGAACTGTGAGGTAGGGGGTTGGAATCATCATGTTGTGGGGGTATTTTGCTGGTGTATTTTACAAAACAGAAGACACCATGAGGAAAGAACATCATGTAGAAATATTGAAGCAACATATCAAGACATCAGCCATGAAGTTAAAGTTTGGGTGTCTTCCAAATGGACGATGACCCCAAACATACTGCCAAATTAGTCACAAAGGGGCTTAAGGACAACAGAGTCAATGTTTCAGAGTGGAGTTCTGGCAATCAGCAAAAAAAAAAGAAATAATAATAACAACTGTAACCGACCTAAAACAGGAAAGGTTTAGTCTGATTTAATGTCAGACAGTGAGAAATAAAGAGGTTACGTATGTGCACTTCTGGTTTCAACTGTAACTTTATAATAATGATAAACGGAATGAGTAAGTTGACATTAAACTGATCTTAGAACAATTAGCTGCCTGTTGACTGTGGACTGGGGACCTCTTGTGGCACAAGTATGCGGATGCATTCTTCTACGACCTATAAGCATTTCACGTGATAAAATACCTTTAATATCTGAGGTACTTTACCATCCGTAATATAAGACTGTACCTCATTGTACTGGTCCGAGGCATGTTCAGGGAGACCACTTAAAAATTTGTGCTTTTCTCTGTAGTCATATTCTGACGTGGTTCCGGTGATATTTAAAACACATATATTGCCACCAGTTTTCCTAGCTATAAATCCCGGTGCAGGTACCCTTTGTTTAAATTACAATAAAATGAAAATGACATGACGATTTTACATAATTTGAGAAAATATGAGAAAATGTTCCAATAAGAGTATTTGTTTTAGTTTTGTCCTCATATTTCAGATTCATTTTAGGCACAAATATAATTGCTGCTTTACAGTTCCAAAGTTAATCTAGTCTCCGTTTCATTTAATTATGCCAATGCTAGTTTATGGAGGCTTTATGCATTGAAAAATGCAAAGTTAAAGAGTGGCACCCACTTTTCTGACTTACTTTCCAAACAATTATAACCTGGGAATCGCTCATCTGCATCCACACATCAAGGGCATCTGGAACTGTGGGGGCAAATGTAAGCACAAACATTTTGGGTAATTAGAAAGTATGAACCAACTGCCAATGAAATATCGATTGATTCCAACTGAGCAAAGGAGAATTTAGATTATACTCAATAAGCTTTGTGCGGGAAAACTAGATTTTACAGTGCTTGATGAAAAAAAGGACCGTGGGGAAAATGCATTAACATCCTTGTTCTTACGTTGTGATCAAAGTTTGAGAGTTTATGAATTTGAAATTAATTTGTACATTTTATTACATGTTTTTTTGTCATTATGCATCACGGTGTGTATTTGTTTGTATTTTATTACACATGAACAACACAATTAAATGTGCAAAAAGCAAAATGGTGTCAATACAAGTGGCTGTATTAATAGAGGCTGCATAGATCAGACATTAATAAACCCCCATAACCCTCACTGACGGTGGTTTTTAGTTATTTGTCCACTGATAACAAGTCGTATGATCGTTCTCTTCTTCAATATTGAGGAATTGAAAGTTTGACATGGCAGATCAATAGAAAGTTCAGCACTTCACCTCTGAATATATTCAATAAACCCCGGCTGAGATAAAGTCGCCAGTGTTTCTGAATCTCCCACTGCAGAATTAAGTCTAGTTTTGGCTTGTCTGAAAGTTTAATGAACTGTATGAAGGAAATCCCCAAAGGCTTTGCATTTTTTTGGTGATAAATGTTATCTTTTTTTGGGGGGGTTATGTTTTTTCTGCCCTAATTTGGTAAAGGGTGAAGGGTAGGACATGCAACACAGAAACTCAGGCAGATTAGAAAAGTTCACATTGAGTTACAAGGAAAGAGTTGTAAGTGGGGGTTTGGTGTCTTGCTCAAGGACTGGTGAACCACAGTCGCCCATAAAATCATACATACCATCACCCTTCGTGTGGAAGCTCTCGCTCGTGCTCCAGTGACTCCATTTCCAGAAATGTTGTGTTGTTCCGCATCGTACAGCCGCAGTATACTCCCAGTCTGGTATCAAGTCCTTCACAACTGTATAATTAAGGCCAACTCCACGCTCTTCCTTCTGGGAACATCGTTTAGACGAGATGATGTCAGAGAGGGAGTTCAGGTTTAGGGTCTCGCTGATGTCTCACCCTCCTATTTATACTCACTGTGACGTGTGTTCCGCCGTGGCTAACTTTTACTTGGCATGTGATGTTGACATTGTTGTAGTGCGGCACCGTCCAGCCCCACTGCAGGCTGACATTTCTTGCATTCACGTTTAAAACGTTCACATCCTTCGGAGGAAACATGCGCACTGAATCAAAAGACACGGTAGGACACACAGTGTAAATGGACAAATGAGCACTTTACCTCACAAATCTACACGTGTGTGTGAATGTGTGGTACCTCTTTCACTTATGTCCACATGATCTGTGAGTTCCACCTTCCCAAGTGAATTATTTGCAGTTAAAATCCATTTTCTCTCACCATCCTGAATTTTTTGCTCACATGTCCCCTCAGTTTTACATGGTCTTGAATACAAAGAGAATATAAATGTTGGTTTTATACAAATAAAAATACAATTGGTACCCAACTACTAAAGTCATTGTCCACTGAATATTCATGAGAAAATTTAAATACTTATGCATTTACACCTGTTCATAAAACGTCTCTTTCTCAAAAACCACAGTACTTTCATTTTACCTTCCATTAAGATGATAATTAATTGGTATTCGGGGCAGGCGTGGGTGTTTTCCTACTGCCCAGTTACACCGAACTGATTCGAAATCCTGGGTTTCACACTGAAGATCCCTGTCACCAGGTGGATCTAAGTCATTGGAAGTATGTAAAAAATATCCACCATTAATAAAGAAGACATATAATAACTTTGAAACCACAAAAAATAAAACATTGCTCCACTAATTTATACTTACAGCCGACATAAGCACAAGCTCCAAAGGGAGATTTGTTTCCTACACACTTTACATCTGTGCAAGACCTCTTCGTTGGCTGGTTTAGGCTGACAGTCAGGGCATACGTTTGATTGCTGATCTTGGTAACGTTCATATTATTGTTATTATATCCAACAACATACATTCTTTGAAAAATATGCCCTGCTGGCAGAACACAGCAGAATGTGGCTGTACTGCCGACCTTAAACACTTTGTCCTGTGGATAAACCTCTCCCCCCTTTCCTAGAAAAGCAAAGAATAATATCACACAGTCAACATCCAAAGGCATTCAATGATTTAAATATAAGAAGATGACTTGTTGATGTTTCTGATAATCTAGATATGAAGTTCAATAAGTTGAATATTAACCTGGAAGAGTTTCTTTTATTTCCCATTGGCTTTTCTGGTTTTTGTATCTGGACCTGAGCCTGACTGAATAAGAAAAACACTCCAAGGGCAAATCTGAAGTCCAGTTCCAGTGGTGAGTAGATCCCATCGTGTCAGGCGTCACAGTAACTTCATCCTAAAATAATTTTAAAAACAAAGAGATACGTTCATCGGCTATTCCAGAAACAGAGGTTAATTTGTTATAATTTGCTATGATCCGCTTGTACCTCATGCACTTGCTTGTCGGCTCTGAGAACCACCAGGTCATAGACCAGAGTGTCGTTTCCTGCAGGGCATGAAGGGTCGTCCTTCCATGACAACAGCAACATCTGGCCAGATTTCGTCAGTGTCAGATCGTGAGGTTCACAGCGAAAAACACCTGAGCAAAGAACAATTCAACAAAACGTCTCAACGGGAATCGAGAGGAAGACATCATCAGCTGGACAGACAGTGTGACAGCGGCAACCGTGACAACTGTCCTTTAGGGATAATGTAGGTTTATTTTATATTTTACAGGTGGATGCATTGAGTTGGAATAATTAATTGGTTTTTTTTATATAGTTTAAACTTGAACTATTCAAACGAGATGTCTGTAGCCTTTGCTGTCCACTGGGGTAAGATGTCCTTCGTCCTTCCTGGTATACGCCCACACACGCGAGCTCGTGTGTGGGCCTTCAGACTTCCAGGCGGACAGTTCTGCCTCACACTTCTGTGTGTTAGTGGGTTATGATAATATTTGTTTCCGCTTCTCTGACATTCCAGCCATGTTCTGTAATGGCTCATCTGGTTTTTCCTCTGACTCGGAGTCTCTGCTCTGTCCGTTTCCCTTCTGTTGTATCTGCACAGCGTTTTGTCAAAGGCCCACTCAGCATAACCACAGGCGAGAGCCGTCCTCAGATTTCAGGCTCGCCAATGTTTCCTGCCGTGTGGTGCAGGTTCCTCATGACTCCTAACTTATGTTGAAATAGTTTGTAGGAGTCAAACCACAGCCACTAGTCAGTGTGTGTGTGTGTGTGTGTTTTCCTGTTGACATGTAAGTCTAGTTCCTTGGTGTCCTCCCTAGTGAGCATGATGTTAACGTCCACTGCATTTATGTGGGTACAGGCCTATTCGGGCCTGGTTAAAAACAAAGGCCTGCTCGGACCGATAGAACTGGGTCACCCAGCCCACCTTCCCTCAGACTGAAGAGCTGCTTGGATTAAAATTAGTGAAATGTGTCCAACCAACATGAAACAAGTCCAGTTGATGTGACTCCACCTTGGGAAGCACCAGGTTTTACGGCTATTGCGACTTCTTTTCTCCTCATTCTTACTGCAGCTGACACGACTCACCCTTTAGAAAACCAAACCTGGGTGACTGAGAACCGCCACTGTTGTTTAGTAGGTGCAAATACTGAAGCACGTACAAGTACTTGATGATAAAGTGATAAAGTGTCATATTTTAAACAAATGCTGCAGATTATCTCGACAGCGTTTCTAGTAAAACTGAACTCTGGGTTCTGGGAAACTTGGAAATTGTGGATTCTGGATGGTTCAGTCAACTCAGAGTTTATTCCCTATCAGTGAAGGACAGATAATCATTTACTCTGTGCTGCCGGTAATGACGAAAGTTTAGTCCTGATTTATCCGACAAATGTTCAAATATAAAACTGAACCCTACAATATTTTAATCAGTCATTTATTTAGCAGAATTAAATTGTAATTATTCAACGACAATCCGATGGGAACTAAATGTACCACGTATATATCAGCAGACGATGAAATCATATTTTAACACACAAGTTTTCATATACATGTATGACTAAAATATTAGTTTGAACTACAGATGATGTGACGGTGCACCTGTAAATGCAACAAGGTTGAACCTGCTTCTTATCTCAAGAGACAGCTGTGAACAGTGATGTGTCACAGCTGTCCAGTTGTGGTTGGATCATTACACATACATACATGTTTTAAATCCTTTTTCCCTAATGTCTGACACAAAATTTAACCCACAGAACTCTAAAGAAGTTACTTTCCAAACTCTGCACACCCAGAAGCCTCGCTCTCTATATTTAAAAAGTCGCTAAAAGCTGAACTCTTTCACAATCCACGCTTAAATCTACCCATCATCCTATTTTCCTGTTTTTTCGCTGACTGAGATTTCTGCTGCCTTGAGCTTCACTTCCGAGTCACTTGGAGCAAAGCCTCAAATGCTAAATGTGAATGTTTTCCGTCACTGTACGGAAGGGTGGAGGTTAAAGAGTGGAGGAGAAATCAAGTTCCTGTATACGCAGATGTCCAGAAATCCTGGACAACAGGATAACGAGGCATTTTAGGAACCTGGTTAAACCTTTGCAGTGATCTAATCTTCATGATCTTACTGTAACTTTTTCATACATTCCTTGAGCATGTTATTTCTGATTATTCTCCTTTCAAACTTGTATTCTGCATTTGCTCACGTTGCTGTTCTTTAAGGGTAAAAGTTGCTTGTGGATCGTAAACAGTATTAGACCAGAAATTAGATATGATAAAAGAAATAATTTACAAGATTGTTAGATATTTTTTTACACCACAACCCTCATACACAGTTTGGAACTAGGGCAACATGCTATCAGATTGTTGTCCACTGTAAAGAATGTTTTATATTACACTTGCAGATTAGTAAAAATGTCTATCAAAACATTAAGAATATGACAAATTCTCACCTGTGTCGTGTCCGTTTCCATCCTGCGTACTTGTGCAGAACAGTGACGCAAGTAACAACCATGTGAGCATTATAATCCTCTGTAGTATGACTGTTTATGGTTGTTATTTCTTGATGAACAACTCGCCAGAAAGTCTTTATAAATTCAGCAAATCCATCCTGAAGAACCTGACGTTAAAACATTCTGCTAAGAGCTAGTCCAATCACTCCAAAACAAAAGTGGACAAAAGTGTTCAAGTTACTCCCCGAAGCAACACTCCCATCCAAAGTGATGCATGCTCTGGAAATCCATTTGTTGCTTGAGGTCATAATGGTTGCGAAATCCATGTGGACTTGAATGCAGGAAATGGAGCTGCAGCTTTCTGGCAATGATGAGTCACAGTAACTAGATCAGACATGCCGAACTTGCTCTCACAATGTTTGGCAAGTTAAAAATTGCTTTAGAAAAAATAGACATTCATCATTGTGGTGGGCTTTCATCTAGACATGGGGGAATAGTTTCATTATTTTTATTGCATTGATCATAGACCACAGAATGAGCTAAACCAAACCCGTGACCATTTATGACTCGAGATTACGTATGTAGTTGTATACATACATCCATACATATATATGCAAAAGGTAATAAAAACATAAGAATTGTGCGATTGCAGCAGGTCTTGGTATTGGCCCATACAACCTCAGACAAACCACATATACTATATATATATTTATAAACTTGTTTTTGGTCATTATTTATTTAGTAAACGAGGGGAAGTTGCAGCAACTTAATTAAGTGGTTATCAGCAGGTCTGCAGATGTTTTGGCAGTTTGTGTGTTCCATTGTGTGTGAACACAATGCTAAGAAGAAAGGAGATAAGCAAGGTCATAGATGAGCAACCGGTGCTGCAGAAAAGAATTATAAAACTGTTTCCAAATTATAGGAGTTCAGGTACATTGAGAAAGAATAATAACAAGTGGAAAGCATTTCAGATATTTATCACTTTTCCCAGGAATGGACGCCAGACTCTGAGTCTCTGTAGAACATTCGGCCCCAGGCTCAGAAAGTGCTTGTGCAACGGCCTGACATACGGAAAAAAACGAAAGCAGAGCTCAGACCCTGCAGGCCTCGCTGAGCGTGTTCCATGTTAGATTCCTTGACAGCACAATTAGACAAAGACCGAACGTGAATGGTTTGTTTCCGGAGGGTTGGGGTTCCGTGCACAGACTCTTCTGTCCACAGAAGAGGGGGGGTCTTTAAGGGTCCACAAAATTGCATCTGAACAAACCACAAGACTTCTGGAACAATGTCCTATGGACAGATGAGACAAAGTGGGGTTGTCTGGCCCTAACACCCAGCACCATGTTTGGTGAAAAACAAATACAGAATTTCAGCAGAAACTCCTCGAACCCACTGTCAAGCACAGTGGTGGACGGGTGAGGATTTTTTGCAGCCACAGAGTCGACCAAAGTCCAGACCACAATCCCATGTTGTGACGGGACTTTAAGACAGCTGTGAACTGAAGACATTAGAAGAATAAAAAGTGTTTTCATACCAGGTTGTATTTGCCTAGTGCTAAGACTTGCTACAATCAAGTCTTGACAATTGATTATTTTTACACACAAAAAACAAGTTAAAAGACGAGTTAAAAAGGAGCTACTACTTTTGCACATATATGTAGTTTTAATTTTATGACCATTTTACAACTTAAAAGCATGAGTTGTTCTGACTTAAGGTCTTTTAATTTGAAAAGCTGAGCTGAAATAATGAATCTTAGTGACTAGTGGAATCTGCTGTTTGTAGTAGTTTTCACTTCCTCATTTGTTTCACAATTCCTATTGTGTAACAGACGACCATATGGTCATTCAATGTGCAGAAATGTGGTGCACAACTAATTTACATCTATGTAAAATAAGTAAAAACAGGCTTTAGCTAAGCAACACGGTCACTGTTCAGTCCACTTCTCAGTTCACACATGAAGCAGAAACTAAACTCATTTAGTTTAAGTAAGTCCAAATTCTAACTGTCAGAATTTTAGATTTAAAGTCCAATTTGAGAAATAGTAACCCCCCCCCAACAAATGTTCCTCTTTCATAGATTCATAGAATCAAACATTGCACAATGATGCAATAGAAAACAATACAAAACACTGTAATGATCCAGACATAAAACATATCATCTTTAAATAATATTGTAATAAAACCTAAAAGTGTCAAACTGTTTTTCAAATTAAGTCATTAAGTCAAGTCATTATAAGAAAATGTTATTTCATACTGCTTTCCTAACACTTCAGCAGTTTTTGTACCAGTGTGTCAATTTTACTAAAGATTATTGCATTTTATAAATTTTTTGTGTCACTCAATACACTTTGCGAATGTCCCTTCACTCATTCAGACATTTGCGAAAGCTATTCAAATGACTGGTTGTAACTTGGCAAAAAAGTGGCATTTATTGCTCAATGGGATAAATGAAATGTGAAACAGAACCGACTTGGGGAAAAAAAAAAGAGTTGAAACAAAATGAAATGTAATTAATGGAACTGAGCTAGACCAACATCTATTCTGAGCTGGATTTTTTTAAAAATGTATTTATTTAAACATGCCATTTCATACTTTGTGTGTATTCATATGATTTATTTAATTTAAAAAATCCATCATTTTAACAACTTTGGGTCGCCATATCTATGCTGGTCATTCAGACATGAGCATGGATCAGTCTACAATAAATACAAGGTGGTTTCTCTACCTACAGTGTGAATTTAAGGCAGTGATATATGTTTGTGATATAAGTCACTGATTTAATTTCCATTTAAATACCACACATTGTTTGTATCAATCTTACTGGAAATGACTCGAAATGAAAACCGGCTTTCTGTTTACATAAAACCTGTTTTCATTCCATTGTGGTGCCGTTATCTCAGACAGTCATTCATAGTAAAATACTGGGGAAGCGAACTTCCAGTAAGTTGTTGGCAAGAAGCAGACAGAGCTGCTGGAGTGGAAGCCGGGGGAGGAGATTAAGGACCGTTTGTGACGCATAACTCAGTCTAAGAACGAAAGAGAAGTGAAAGGGTTACTTTGTATTATTTCCTGTTTTATGCCAGTTTTATTCCACTAATGAAAATGATGCCGTGTTGATTCCAGTAGTGTCAGCGACTCGAATCTGTGCCAAGATTGGAAGCAAATGGAGTGAGCGTGCTTGATCAAAGTGCTCCGACATGAACGAATGAATGAATGAGCAGTGATTGGGCAAACTAAGTGTTAGAGAGTGGAACCAAGGCTTCCTGTGGCCACAAACAGGATGCTCTGTGTCTCTTTATGTACCGAGAATCACAAAACCAGTCCAACCACAGTTACTGTACCATCTTTAAAAATGGAATCAAAGCAGATTCAAAGCCACCAAGAGCAACACTGACTCATGTCGGCTCCTGTTGTTCAGCTCCTGACCCCTGAACTTCACCACAGAATCATGCAAATAAAAGCAATATCAGATAGGTCTGTGTTTTTTTAGTTTGATTCTTAAAACTAGTGTTTGTTCAAGGTTTTTTTATTAGTTTCAATCGGGATGAGAACAGTTGGATAAAGGCAACTGATCACATGCTTCCTTAGACTGCTGACAATTTAAGCTCCAGTAACATTTGTGGTATTGATGGGATGTTTGACCAGCTACTAGAATAAAAACCTGTACCTGGTCAGAATCTTTTTTAAGACATGCTGGAGACCTGGTTATATGTTAAAAGTATTGATATCAAATGCCATTAATATGAATATCATAGCCACAGCATAAATATATCAGCATCACTATGACCAATCTGTGAGCACAACAAGCTGAGATACACTGTGTTCTGTCACACATACTGTAGATCCAACATTACACTTTTTCCATCCTGGATTTGATGCACCACAACATTCAAACCACCGGGTGGTGTTACAAAGCTGCAGCTAAATCCACCTGCATGTGAGGAACTGGAGAGTTTCAATAAATCAATAAATTACTGAAACGATAAAAACTAAATGACACATTGGCTTAACATATTTAACACAATAGAAACTTGTGTGAAAGATGAGGCCACTAAACAAGTTTAATTCACCAAACTTCTGGGTTTATGTCGATCTGTAAATTATCATTGTCGAAGCACATTAACATGGATGGGAATAGAATGGGGAGAAGTAAGAAATACATTTGAATACATCTTATTTAAAATATTTATTGCTGACTGTGCCTCCTGTCAGGCCCAGTGATCTGCTCCTAAATTACCCAAAGTAAATCAAAAACCAGGGTAGGAAAATTACAAATCTACAAAAGTGGCTTGTAAATTCAAAAATTCATACTTATGTACTATATTACCATCAAAGCTGGTTTTAAGGAATATCTACACAGGTATACAGAGGCCCAACATCAGCAAACACCGTGTGCTCTAATTAATGAAAAGTGTTAGACAATACGTTCAGGGAGTAGGACCAATGAATTCTGGAAAAGAAAATAAACCTAGAATTCGATTAAGCACCTTGGAATTCAAAACACAATGGACGAATGACACGCCCCTGTCTGGGAAATTACTGTACTGCCTCCCAACTTATTCTTCTTACATATTCGGCGTAATAGTGATTACAGAACCAGATAAATGAAATGGCACCCAGCTGCAGATATGGATCTGGAAGATCAAGTTCAAAATTATTTGAAAACAATTGTAGATTTATAGATTTAATCAATGGCACAATCAGAATTCCCCAAAATTTTTAGGTTAGTATACACTACTACGGCAAAAAGACTGGGACACAGGCACAGGTGGTCGTGTAAAGGCACAAAACTGGCAAAGGTTATAAATATATGCACATAGGTACGTGTAAGTGTATCAGGAAATACTGTATTTAAGCATGTAACATTTAAGTATGTTTGGGTTTAATCAAGAGTATAGAGGGTGCCTTTATGTAAATCAAAGAAAATGGAAAGAAAATTTGGATCTGAGAAGTTTGATTTATCCAAGTAAACCACACAATGAGTTAGGAAAAATAATATTAGGGCTAATTGATCATTAGAAAACCCTTTGCAACTATGATAACGCAGCTGAAAGTAGATTAGACAAACTCCCCAAACCTTTGAACTGTGGTGTGTAGATTCTGTAATTGTATTTTTGACATATTTAGCCTTTAGCATCTTGACTCTTTTCATTCATCTTCACTTCAAGCTCTCTTTAATCCAGAACTAACATTGTAAGGCAACCAACTGCCAATTTTTACACAAAGTCAACTTGTCATTATTAACAGTGTCCACATTACGCCGCTCACATTTTGAGGATAGTTACAATGAAGTGTAAACATCATTATTAAGAAACTTCAAATGGCTCAGAAAAACAGAACACTGTGCTCTTTGTAGTTCTTATAGACGCAAGTGATGTGAATATTGCTTCGATTCAAGTGCATTTACAGCTACATCTCTGGATTTAAGAACCCAAATTCGACTGCTGCAGAGAAAAGCTCTGAAATGGACAATGGCACAAAAGGTAAAATAACAGTAGCAAGCAACAGCAAGTGCTTTAAAATATATATATTTATATATTTTTTTTTTAATTCAGGAGGATGTGCTTAACAATTCAAACACCAGCAATCAAAAACCCTCCTTCCCCACTAACATACCTGTTAGACAATGCCAATACAGCTTCATTTCTACATTCATAATTAAAATATCTTTTTTAATTAAATCTACTTTAGATTCACACAGAAATTATAGCTGGCCAAAAAAGTCGATCCAGTGTCACTAAATCAGGCAGAACAAGCTCATTCTGATTTACCTTTATATCAAACATTATTATAAATTTAGGAAGAAAAATGCCACGACGTGTCAAAGGAGACAATTTAGAGACATTGCTGTCATATACCGGTGCATGATTTGTTTTCTTGATATTTCAGGTTTCAGAAAAGTCTGTAAAAAACTGCATATTAGTTGATTTTAAAGCCTGTGTGCAGTCTGACATCAGAGGAACAGCAGCTCCTGGTAACTGCACAGCAGGTTATCACATCATTTAAAGTGCACGATGATAATCAGAATCGCTGTGATAAAACTGATTGAGACGACCATCACTGAAACCAGCCCTAAAGTGTCCACTTAATCTAAAAGGAGGTTGACAAGTCTGACAGGGCCTTCACAACTTGGCTCTTGGAGTTTGTGCCAGCAGTGTCCTCATTGCCAGCAGCCCGTCCTCGATGGCCTGGGCCAGATGTGCTCCATTTGTTTCCTCGCACGAGTTGAAAGATGACACAGCAAAGTTGATGTGGTCATTCATAGGATTATAGCAGATGCCGTATCCATCGGGTACAACTGGACCAAAACACATGAGACAGTCTGTCTTGGACGGTACCTTGTAAAGACATAAGAATTTGAGTTAGCAAACAATTTTACTATTTGTTATGCGAACCATTGTAATAATACCATCTTTAGCTCCTGTCAGTAGGAGGGCAGGGTAAGACTCCTTTATTTTGTCACTGCCTTATGGGGATCCGCAGAGGCATGTATATTTCTTAAACCCACGCTGACTGAGAATGACATAAAATGAAAATCAGTGGATAGCAATAAAGTAATGTCGTAGACTATAAAGTGTAACGTGGGTGACAGGCTAAAGGCAGAATTAAACTTCTCCATCCATACACGTAAACGTCGACACAGACCTTTGCTTATTTATGTTTGCGCGTTTCTTTTATACGGACGTTTAACAGACCTCAATTAGCTGAAAATGATAAAAAAACAATCCGGAAACAGAAAGTAAAGTAAATGTGCGTGTTTCGCAAACGCGGATTTCAAGGATAAAATGGACCTGGCAAACTTTTTCCACACCCCCTCCTTCAACGTTCAGGTGTATCGACTGAGAAGCATAAATGGGCCATAAGGCAGAGCACTCACCCTCCTACAGCTGTCAACAATAACCCACACTCTTAATAAAAAGTTGGATAAAAGAGAAATATGTTATTGTGGGACTTGTGGGTTTCCTGTCCACCATAAATAGACACCCACATATATTACATTCTATAGTTATTTCATTGACTTTGGTCCATTGTGTTTATTGCCAACAGGCCTGCGGTGTTAGAGAGGAAACAGGCTAACCAGAGACCATGAAGCCTAACAAAATGTGGGCATATTATCAACAAAGAACCAGATGAATTCCAAACAGAGCTCTTGCCCGTACCTGACTTGTAGACAGCCTGTAGTGTAAGGCTTTAGCATAGGCCGCATCTTTGAAGATATCAGGTATGGAGATTTGTTCTTCAATAGCCTGCAACTTAAGGCCCAGGAGGTGTCTGTCTATAGCCTGTCCACTGATTGCCTGTGAAGACGGGAAAGGACACAAGTGTCTGCAGCATTAGTCACTAGTGACAAATTTAAGACAGGTTTCATTTCATGTTTTTCGTGCTGTCAAGAATTAGTATTAAACACGGTAAATTCAACTGATGAAAACAGTGTTTTAGTTCCAAATTAGCTCCTTTACTGTATATTTATGACAGCGGCCAAGTGTGTGGTTTTATTAAAGAGGAGGTTTCACTCCAAACAGTGGCTCAGTAAACTCTTACTTACATAGAACACGTGAATGATGTTGTCAGTAATCAATTTGATTAACTGAATGTTACCGATAGTTAATCTAAATGGCCGTTTGACATTTTAAGCAGCAGACGAGTTGCCTACAAGCACGGTGAAGCGTTAGGAAACAGTCCTCTAGTTCACAGGTTCTCAACTAACCCACAGTTGACTACTTATCAGGTGCGTTCAGCAAATCAGAAGCTGGAAGATAGGGCAAGTTGGAAAACAAGCAGGCCAGAGGTTCTTGAGGACGGGGTTGAGAACTATTGCTCAAGTTAATCAATTACAAACAACGTTGTTTTCATAGATTAAAACACAAGGGGCAGAATTTAATTCTGTGGTCATAAATATACATCGGGGGCCCACCCACGTACAACTGTGGAACACTTAATACTTGTTGGAGTCATACGGTGCATCAACACGTGGAATTTATTGACGATAAGAAGAATATAGAATGAAAGCAGACTTGTCCGTTTGCTGTGGATACTCACCATGTTGGTGTATGACCGGTGTGATTTTACAGCTTTCTCCATCAGTTCTACTTTCTCTGTGTTCTGTGAAAAACAGAAGGAAGACGGGAACACGATGACAAAGGCGCGCGCTGGTAAGGACAGCGAGAATGTTCTTTAAATGTGGCTGCAGAGTCACTTGAGAGGTAGGTCAACCTGTTTACTTGGGTCATCGAAGGCCTTGACAAAGGCGGCCGAGTCACTCGAGGCTGATCGGATTGTGTCTGTTCGGCCCAGTCTGAACATGCGCAGGGAGGCACTTTCATATGTGGCACAGCAATGTTGGTACATCCTGTCATGACAAGAATAGCGAGAGCAAAAACCTTCAGAGGCGTCAACAAGATAAGCTCTCAGATTTTGTGCTATGTTGGAGCAGCAGGTTCATCCAACTATCGTGGTTCTTACGCGAGCAAACCACTGAATTTAGGGCAACAATAAAAAGACATGTGTTCATAAATTTAGAAAGTTTTTCATCATGCAACAGTTTGTGGACATGTTAGTCTGTCACCAGCTGCAGTCTGATGACATTCATCACAGGGAAAGAGTGGTGGAATTGCATCATTTAGAAACTAAATGATTTTTTATTAAATGTATTTAATCAATTAAAATGATTTGTCATTTTAAATGTATTTACCCACAATAAAGTCTCCACCATTAAGGTTATGATAGAGCTAGGAGTAATACAAACCACCAGTTGTATTAGACCTAACCAAGGCTGAAGCGGAGAAAACTGTGGTGTCCACAAGTTGGCAGCTCTCGTAATTATTCCTAATGAAGAATTGCAGGTTTTCCCATATTTTGGGTGTGTATTTGAGGCTGTGTGTTGCACGCTTTTCATATGGTGGGTCCAATTATTGTAATTTCCAGAAAACTGGTTCATTTATCAAATAGTGGATTCAAAAGGTCCTTTTTTCCCAACGTGTGCGTTTAATATTTTTTCAGATGAACCTTCGATAAGTCAGTTACCCCTTCATGTAAACACAAAGAGCACCTCTACATGACTTTACAACAGGTCACCTGTAGTAGGCCAGCTGTAGTGCCACCTGGATGAAGGCATCAGGGCTCATCTTGTATTCTTTTGGGACATTTTTTCCAAAGTGGCTAAACACCATCACCCTCATATCCAGGTCTTGAGCCAATCTGTGGTGAGAGAAATGTAACAGCTGTTTGATGCCAGTGTATCTTTAAAATAAATGATTATTTGCATTTCTTGCCCTGTACATTTTCTGTTAAAAATTTTAATTAAAAGCTAAAAGTCATCATTCCCACCCTCACTTTTAGTTTTGCATAAACTGAAATCAATCTCAAAAGTATTAAGTGGTGCTGAGTGTTGCTCACAAGCTCATTTTGTGCTTGGCTTCTTCAATGTCCTTTTTGATCTCAGGTGTGATGTTGAACTGTAGTTTCTTTGGCGCAGGCAAGGGCGTTGTGGACGACTGCGTCAGCTCCAGCTTCCTCCTGTTCCCAAATAAAGGAAACATGAGAAGAAACTATAGCAAATGTAATAAATCAGTGTCACCACTTCATAAAGCCACAGTTTTCTCTCTTTGATGAACATGCATATTTACTCCAGTAGTCAACCAGTCTACTGATTTTTTATTACATTTGAAAAACATGTAAAAATGTAGTCTTTGTAGATCCCCGACAACACAATAAAGGGTTCTGAAGACCTTCTGCAGCCCTGGTACTTACGTGTATTCTACAACATGGTCAATTAAGGCAACAATGGGGGGACCTTCAGCTGGAGCATGCTCATAGTTGGCACCACACATCCCATCTTGCCCAATGATAAACTGAAAGAAATTTTAAAACCTTTTATACAACAGGACACTGAGAGTGAACAAGCATTACATTCATTGTAATATATTACAACCACTTAAATGTATAAAAATTAAAACAACGTTGAACTGAAAATAACTCTAACTGTAAAAAAAACACTAAGACATGTATCCAACAGAGCAGAACTCTGCAGAAAATGTAACTGTTGTTGCATTATGCCTCACGTGTTGAAACAATATTTAAACTATGAGCAATCCTACTCCTTAAATATTGAAAGCAAGTGTGTGTGCATGTATAAAATGCCTCTGCGGATCACCTGCAGTGTTTTGTCAAACCAGCGGTTGCCACTGTTCCACTTGACACCCCCGCCATGCAACATCTGGATGGCAGCAAAACTCTGGTACGTCTCATCAGGCACTTTAGGTGAAGCTCCATCCAAACACAGTGTGAAGATGCTTCTTTGGATGGCTGACACCGATTCCTTGTTGGTCTTATCTAGACGTGACAAGTACATGCACACACACAAGGCAAACGGGACCTTAATATATAACTACATGCAATCACTTATTTAAGTCGCATAGCTACACAGATTCATATTATGTATTTCCCCTTGTGTTATAGCCCTGTTCTCACTGCGTTTCAGCTGGCAGTCAGTCGACTTTCAGCTTACCCTTGATGAGGTTGATGAAAGCCTGGCCCCAGGTGTCACGGTTCAGTGTGGTGAGAATGCCAACAGGCTCCACGTTGGGCTGTGGCGAGGAGTTGCAGATTCTCTCCAGCTGAACACGGAGCTGATCAGTTGTCAGTGGAGTACCGTCACTGTTGTACACGTCCAGCACAAAGAACTGATTCCAAATGCAGAAAAGGCAGAAAAAGCTTCAGTCAGACGTTTCAGTTTAACCCACTGTCAGTTTCCCACACAACATCTGCAACTGGCAAACAGTACCAGTAATGCAACAGCAATATTGCATTCCACACCGTGATTCTTTAAACAAAAATATTTGTTTATATATAAATAGTAATGTGTCATTTATTGTTTTGGAATAAAAGACATCAATTACCTTGAGATTTCTTTACCTTTTACTGTGACTGATTAATACATTTAGTGAATAAACTATTCTGCTTCCCTACAACGAGGATAAAATATTGTTTAAGTGCATGTTTGCTACACGGCTGGTGGTCTCAACAACCTTCTTTGGCTCCTACAGACTTCACAAAAGTAAAACACCTGGAACCAGTCAGCTAAAACTGGAAAACGCTGAATGAGAGGAAAACCTTTTTAAGAACCTCAGTCAAGTCCAAATGCCACCAATGAAGGGATTCACTTAAACAGCACGGAGTGTAGGCGAGCGGAGCAAGGAGGTTATGTAATCCTTCAAATGGAGGGTCCCTGTGTTTTACTGGGGACTCCTCAGCCAACGAGACAGCTCGTTGGCAGTCAGTCTTAACACTAGAATATGTTGAATACACAAACCCTAGTGTGGGAAAGTGCCCTGTGCTCTGCGATTACCAGCTTGCTGATACCAGTTGTCCTGGGTCACAACTGTGGAACCAAAAAACAACCAGACTATTCGGCCAGGACTTGGACAAGCAACTCTTACCTGGAAGTTGTGTACTACAGTGATGTGTTTGGGGGAACTGGAGCTCTTGGCGTGGTTCACAATTGAGTCTCTCTTCAGACCAGGGATGCGGCAGGACGACAGCACTTCATAATACTGATTCATACACAGGGGCTTTCCTCCCAGGTACTCCACTGGTAGTGTCTCACTGCAAAGTATACAGGCTCTGCCATTAGACACCAAATATATCATACAATATCATATGCTGCATTAACACCAGGTGGCAGGGAGAAATTAGAAATACATACAAGAGTGGCTTCAGATTTTGAACACTTTGCACTTTGTGAAAAGCTAAAATCTCTGAATTACCAAAGTATTCACACCCCTAATACTTTACAGTGTGTAGAAGCTCATTTGGCCACAGTTGCAGGTTCGAGAGGCAGAGATGCAATTTGTCTCATCATCACCACATTTGTCCAACTGAAATTAAGCAGTTTACTCTATTCTTCCTCAT
Organism: Channa striata; assembly: GCA_033026295.1. Classification (NCBI taxonomy): domain Eukaryota; kingdom Metazoa; phylum Chordata; class Actinopteri; order Anabantiformes; family Channidae; genus Channa; species Channa striata. The sequence goes on along the minus strand of CM065187.1, from coordinate 5,724,245 downwards.
AGATCCTCTCAGATTCCATCAAACGGGATGGAAAGTGTCCCTGTACTTTATTTGCCTGCATTCATCCTCCTCCTCTCTGAACCTGCTGAAGCTTTCAATTTAATTCAACATCATCTGCCATATATAGCACCAATTCACAACAAAGTCACTTTACATAATAAAGCAAAGCCTAAAATTATGTAGAGAAAATCCCCCTTGAGAAAGCAGAGGAAAACGTTTTCATATCCTAGTTTTTGTTCTGGCATTGACAGCTGAATTACAGGGCATTACATCAACAGATCTTCACTTTTCTGAACTAAATCAAATTATCAACTTTAAATTGAATTCATAACACAAAACAAAAAAAGGTCGAAGATGTCTGAATACTTACTGAAGTGACTATTGAATCACTCCTAGAACACAGAAACTAATGAATGTTGTACAACACCTAGAAGTCTATCAGTACGTCTAATAAAACAAGTCAGTTTTAAAGTCAAGTACTCACTTGTCAATCATTGTCTTAAAGTCCAGAACCCCGGCTATCAGTCTGGCAGCAAACCTAAACACAGAGCATCATTCACATTTAACTTGGAATTTCCTTACAGGGAAAACCACATCCAACAGTTCCTCCAGGAGGTCTTAGATTCTGATTTCACGGGAAATTGGTTCGGTTCATTTAACTTTTGTGATCAAAACCAAAAAAACTGTTTCTGCATTTCCTGGAGAAACTGTGTGTTTGTGTTTGTGTGTGTGTATATGTACATATATTATAATGGATATGAAATGTTAAAAAAGGGACTTTAAAAGGGACAGTACAGTAACTTAAAGGGTCTTAATTGTCACCAAACACATGCGCAGTGTGAAATTACCTGATTTGTCCCTCCTTATCACTGAAGTTCATGCGAGGCAGGAGTAGCCCAGGACTTGAATGGACCACCACTGGCATCCGGTAGTCGAGATAAGCAACCTGCACCCACCAGTCCGACAACTACAAAGACACAGAGACACGCAGGCAGAAGAATAAAGCTCAGTAAAAGGAAACGAAAGCACAGTGCGCACAGCTGCTGTGTTCACTGGAACTGCCAATCTAGTATTCACGGATGATGATAAAACCAACAAGATGGACTCAGAGGTGATGGACGCAGAGGTTTACAGGTGCTCACACTTACAAAGTCCCAGAACTCACCAGATACATGTTCGTGTTAGCAGGACAATTCTCCTAAACATCCAGACTATATTGCATTTCCCCACATCCCCGTTGCATGTTGAGCTCACCCAATTCTCAGTATTGCTCGCTCTCTTTTCCAGGCCTCTCTGCAGTCTCTCTCCAACCCCTCCTGGTTTCTGGAAGTTCTCCAGCAGCTGTTTGGTGTGTCTCAGCTCATCCACCTCCACGATGGGCTCCAGGGCGGCGATGTAGCGCTGACAGGTCTGCTGCAGAGGGGGGACGGGCAGACTCGGCAGCCCCTTCTGGTGAGACAGGTATCGCCCAGCGACCCGAGTCGCTGACACAGGCTTCACCAAGTAACATGGCTTCACTAGGCTACATGGTTTCGCCATCCCCACCTTTACCTGAAAGACGACGGAGATTCAACTCAAAGACTATGATGTAGTTATCATAGTTATTGATTATTATTAATAGTTTAGTAATTTTCAAAGCCAGCTATTTTGTTGCCAAAATATGAATGAATCAAGTTTGTCAAATGCAGAACAAAACTCTATAGTACTTTAAGAAATGTGTTTATGATTATACAACACTGTATTTTTAAAACCTATATTCCTGCACCAACTTTTGAAAAGCTTCAAAGCCAGTTAGCGTTCAAACTTTAAAGGCAATCATGTGACACTATTGGTGACGTCATCGTCAACGACGTCACTGCGTTTTAAAAGCATCAAAATCTTCACACATATAAAAGATATTAGAAAGCTGAAGTTCACGGGTCCTCATTGAGCTGCACGTTATGACGCCTGACGATTTTTCAGATAGTTCAGCGCCAGATAACGTACGGAACACGGAAATGAGAAGAAGGAGGAGGAATAACAAAGACTTGCAGATTATGAAAACTAATATCATAGATGATGATGCAGTGCCTGACAAACTAAAAACAAAAGTAACGCACCCACTGGTTCGGTCGGTTTCCAATCGGTTTTGTTCGTAGCCCGTCCGTCTGAGATGCGTGTTGGAATGGGGGGACAAACCGAGAACCAGCAGCTAAGAGTCCGGCTCTGAAGCGCTGACTCAGGGGAAGCTGTTGGATTTTAGCCTCACAGATTCACCGGTAACTACATATCCACAAATCAATATCGGAGATGAGCCCAACACGGACGAAAACTGCAGTAGTTTGTCAAAGATCGTCTCTGCTAATAAAAATCAGCGGGGCTCAAGAACAACATCGTCACGCCCAAGTTCAAGGAAAAGTACGAAAAACGAACCCGCAGGCTGTGGAGGTTATCGGGGGATTTTCAACAGTTCATCAAATATTATTTTAATCGGACATTTTACTCTCGGCAGGTGCGTCTAACAAAACGCCAACGTCTCTTCTCTAACGTTAGCCTGCAAATTTTAATCAGGCTCCAGGAAGACTTCAGCTTAGCCGAATAAAGGAACCAACATTGACCCATCGCGCTTCTCCTCACTGGCTTTAGCTTTATTTAGCCTCCGATAACCTTTCACCCAGTTAGATCCGCACCGAGCTAACGTTAGCTAATTAACCCAACTTCATGAGAGTCAGCTAGCTGTGCTAAGAGCTACGTTAGCCCTGGTTAGACTTTCCTTCCTACCTGCGAGTGTTTTTACTAAATCCAGCGTAATCGAAATCCTTGTCTCATACCGGGCACAATAAGTATCTGATCAATACACCAAATATTTGCAGTCAGCTGCAGCTGGTTTTGCTCTGCGTAAACAAGTCAGCTAAAGCCCGTTACTTACCGCAGTTCTGCTGCAAAAAACCCACATTGTGCACGCAAAGAAACGCCCACAAACGCTGCTCAAAGATCGGGATGAAGCGCTGTAATCGATCGGGTCCACAGGGTCGAACTCCCAGCACCTCTGACTTCACCCCTGCACAGCCCAGCTGTGTGTGTCACTATGTCACAATGGCTGAGTTCCCAGGTCATGGGTGTGACTCATAGAGCCTTGGAATGTTTCATGCGTATATTACATATTCATATGCAATGAATAAACAGAGACAAAGGTTAAGATGTATTTCCAAATGCTATTTATGCATATACATCACAATGCATCACAAGACACGGCGGACAAGCTCCAGCCTGAGCTGTCGTTGACTTTTCAAACAGCAGGGGGCGGTGATCAGCGACGTCTGGCTCTTTTAAGCCCTTTCGACGGCCACGAAGAAGACTGGCGACCATGGCGGAAACAGAGCAGCAGTCAGGTAAAGCGTAGCCGATGGCTTCTGCTTGGCGGCCAAAAGTTGCGTGTCGCTTCTGTCCTGTAGTGGTCGAAGCGGATATATTTAGCCGGGACGCCACAGTCCTGCACGGCCCATTTAACGGAATGACATGTGTCCGTCAGAGACGCCGAAGGCAAATCATCGTTCCTGTCAAGCAAAGCTAATTTCTGCATTTTGTCACATCACCACTGCAGGACTTGTCCTGTGTTCGCTTGGCGACACGAACTCAAGTGTTGTTCTGTTTGCAGTGGCCGTCAGACTCTTTTGCAACCTTGGCTTGCTTGTTTGTGTGTGTGTGTGTGTGTGTGTGTGTGTGTGTGTGTGTGTGTGTGTGTGTGTGTGTGTGTTCGGGACGTTAGCTAGCACGTAGAGTGAATGTGTGGGACAGCTGAGTGTTGCACCACTTCCTCTGACAACAGTGTCAGGACGAACCGTGTTAGCAGTGGCTGTGTTGGATTGTCCGGTTCCTGAACAAACACTCACACCGATGGACAGATGTTATCGTTCATGTCACGGGTTTTTCTAATGGGACTTTCATAGAGTCCCAGCTAGTAAATGATAACTAAGGTTTTACACTTTCCATTTGTTTAGCAATCATGGATGCATTTTTGTAGCTTTCCTAGAAATTTGTTTCTGTAACTATAATCTGATTTCAAGTAAATTAAGAAACTTTATGAAAGTAAAGTATCTGGAAAATACATCTTTAAAATAAAGTGTTGCCAAGTTTTGTAAAACAAAAAACAACAAAATGCTGCAACTTCGATAGATATTCTCCTAATGTTACTAATTTAGAAGCTTTAAGGCGCTTTTGCCTCCAGAGTAACTTTTTGACATATCTTTACTCAGAGGGTGGCCTGTAAAATTTGGCCCCCATCACTTAGACAATTAGCATCTCTTATTACCACACCACGCCAAACATATTCTAGTGTTCATGTGACTACCTGACTATTTTTTAAAGACATGTTCAAAAATGTGAAACTATCCTTTAAATGTAGCTGCTGCAAAAGTGTAAGATATTTGCTCTGACTCGATCTTAAATGGAATTGTTTAGGATCCACTCCTGAGGAAGACACACCTGATGTCACAGCCGGCCTCACCTTTATGGTGCCCAAGAAAGAAATCAGCATGGTGCCTCACATGGGCAAGTGGAAACGATCTCAAGTAGGTTGCTGCTTGTTCAGCGTATGTCTGATGTGTGGCATTGTGCACAAGCACTTCAAAAGTGCACAAAGACGAGGATTAGATATGACATGTACTTACTTTTCTACTGTGACTTGGACAAACACGTTTCTCAAATCAGATGGTGTTGACACATTGCAGTTCAACACATCTCTCCTTTTTACAGGCATATGCTGACTACATAGGCTTCATTCTAACACTGAATGAAGGTGTAAAGGGAAAGAAGCTCACATGTGAATATAAAGTGTCTAAGGTATGTTATCATTCATATCATCAGCTTCTACAAGCCTCTTTATTGCTGTATTAATTCATTTACATTAAACTGTAACTGTAACACGGGTGTAGGTTTTCCAGAACTTTTTAACTCAAGTTGACAGAAGTTGATCATTTGTAGTCACTAGAGCGAATCAGATTTCTATTCATTTGTGTCTAGGATTAATGTTTAGGTGAATGTGTGATTTAAATATAAAATGCATAAGTTGAATATATTTTTCACTCTCAAGAAGGGTTTTTCCAGTACCACTATGCAGAGTGAGAAGGGATTTGAAACTGCTGTCTCCAGTGTCCCATCATAAGTTCAGCTTAGTTTAGACGTTCGGGAGCTACTGGCATTACTGGGTCAAACACTGTCCAATCTGGGTATCACAAAGCTGGTTATCAACTGGCCCAGTTCAATCTGCCTTTTACGTTGTATGTAATGTAGATTGTAAGTTACACAATCAGAGATGCAATTAAATGATGATCCCCAGAAGTAATTTTTTTTTAAACCACAGCAAGCCTTGGACTAATTACTCAAAGTACCTACCAAATGCAGATATCTCTTTTTGTAAGTCATACAGAGTTATAAATCGATGAACGATGAAGACAAAAAGTGACAAAAAACTGCTGTAAGAGAGACATTTATCACAGTGATATAAATGAACAACGTAAAATAAAAAGAGACTAAATAAACCTAAAGAGACACAGAATTATCTAAAAGAATGGACAATTCACGTAAAGACTCATAATAAGTAAAGAGATGTGAAAACAACAGAAAATGGACACAAGTTACCATAAAAACAAACACGACGACCTAAGAGACACGCTAAATGACCATATGAGACACAAATGCCCAGTGAGAGAAAACAGCCAAAAAGACATGTGATGACCACAAATAATGTGAGGGTAGTTATGTCGGTTTCAGTTTGGTGACCCTGTGCAGAGTGGTGAAGGGGGGGCTTTTATCTGCTTTTGCCCATTTGCTCACAATTTGCCCATGTGACCAGGTGAGAAGGAAAAGAATCTAAAGAGAATGGGAACCTGTAGCTGTATTTGTATAAGGCCAAAGCTATGAATAAGTGCAGGAAATGTTTGTTGTTTGTCTCATGATACACAGAGCATTAGTGACATTTGATGCACATTATGAAGATTGATCATATTATTAGACTCTTTCTTTAGACAGTGCAGGGGTCACCAGGGGGCCACCATAGGCCGGGGGTACACTCTGGACGGGTCACCAGTCTATCTCAGAGTCACAGGGTTGTTGTGTGTGCCACAGACGGTGGAGAAGTTACTAGAGCTTTTGGAGATCCTGGACCGATGGATAAACGAGACCCCTCCTGTTGACCAGCCTTCCCGTTTCGGTAACAAGGCCTTTAGAACCTGGTATGCCAAACTAGATCAGGTCAGTACTCCCACTGACTTTCTCACATACATTTCTGAATACAACCACATTGTCTGGATGTTGAAACCATCCAACTGACAGGTCATCATGTGTTTGTGTGTAGGAAGCAGAGGCGTTGGTGGCAGCAGTGCTCCCTGCTGATAGAAGTGCTGCAGCTCCAGAGATAGCCGTCTATCTGAAAGAGTCTGTGGGAAACCCCACCAGGATAGACTATGGAACAGGTAAACCTCTGTGTGTGTGTGTGTGTGTGTGTGTGTGTGTTTTTTCTTTTGTTTGTTTTTCTGTAGTTCTGTACAAGACACTTATGACTCATATATAAGTGTAACTGCTTTTTGATCAGTGGAAAATCACAGCACATCTGTCCATGTCCCTGGTGGACTTGATGAGAAGTGACCAAAGATCACTGTTAATGCAGAGGTGTTAGGTGTAGCTACACTTTAGAATAGTGGTGGCTTTAGTACAAAGTATATTGGTGTTTAAGCCATTAGACTTGTGCCTTTTTATAATTTTTATAAAGATACTTGGAGTGGTTTTTGTCTTTGCGATATAATGTTTGGTCAGTGTACTGATTGATCAGTAACAGGACATTACAAGTACATGAGTATTTATACTACAATACTTTAAACACATTCACTGTCGTCAATTAAACTCCAGTAAATGATTCTGTATCTTCTAAAATTATTTAGCTGCACTAGTGGTTATTTAGATATGTTACTTTAAAGGAGATAAAACCAGTTTCAGATTTTCATAATAATTTAGATTATTTTTTAGAGATCTGTATTCACTTTGACATCACAGTCTCTTTTTGTAAATCTTTGTCAATAAAAACTAAAGTGATCACGTTCAATGTTGAAATAAAAAAAATTAGAAACTTTCATAGGAACTTCACAGCAGAGACAGTATTGTGTTTGGCCACTGGGAGGTGCCCTGATACACTGTACTGTGACTTGATTCAGATTCTGTAAAAAGTAAGCAGTTTTTTAGACATATAGAACTAAAACCAAACAAATCTACACGAGGAAAGAGTTAGTCTTAAAAGTTTTCATGCAAAGATGGAAATCTGCGCACACAGTTTTGTAATGATCATTTTCTGTTTTCTTCACAGGTCACGAAGCTGCATTCGCTGCGTTCCTCTGCTGTCTCTGTAAGGTTGGCGCTCTCAGGGTAGAAGATCAGTTGGCTATTGTTTTTAAGGTTTTTAACAGGTGAGCTGTTGCTGCTGTAGTCATCTTTATTATAAGTACAGCACTCAACAAGTAATGTCACTGATTTCTATATCGTGGCAGTGTTGAGTGTTTGGTCTGACTCTTTGGTCCAAATTAAAATGACTCATGAGCTCTGGAAACATTCATGAACCAAGAGAAGAAATTTGGCAATACTTGAAATTTTCCCACAGTATAATAAGGTCAACAATCTAAATTTATGTAACACTTTGGTTTATGTGATTTACTGGTTTTCTTTACCATGAGCATTGCAGTACTGAATGTGTAGTGATTGTTTCAGTAGACCTGATTTAGCATTATTACATTATAAGTTATTTTGGCTGTCTGTGCTTTAGATATCTGTCACACATCTATACTATGTAACAGATTTTACATACGTACCTTCTTTTTTTTTTTAGGTATCTCTCAGTGATGAGGAAGCTGCAGAGAACCTACAGAATGGAGCCAGCTGGAAGCCAAGGAGTGTGGGGACTAGATGACTTCCAGTTTCTGCCCTTTATCTGGGGCAGTTCCCAGTTTATAGGTAAGAATGTCCAACAGCAGGTTGGTAGCAAGTATAAAAAAAGTAATCAAGCATGACAGGGCGTTAAATGTTTGATAGGATACATGCAGAATAACGTGTTGGCATGTGTAAGAGCATGAGGTTGATATCACACAGCGCCACATACAGTTACTTTAAAAAGTTGTCACGTCCTTTTTTGTGTGTGTGTGAGTGTGTGCACCTGTGCATTTGGATCATTTTTTCATTAGGGGATCATGTAGTTTACCTTCACAGATATGAGCTAATGTTGATGCTTTGATGCATCTTTCATGGATCTTTATTGGTTATTTTTATTGTATACTGCAGCGACTCCAGTAGCGGCAGTTAAACTAGCGACTTGTGAAAGTGTACCTTGTTATGTGGTGGAGAAATAAATGAATGTGCTGATTTTCTGTGCTGCTTTAGGGGCAAATCAAGTTTTTATGGAAGAAGTCTGTATTTCCCCTATTAATATAAATTGTAAAATGACAACTATTGTTTTTCCTACAGACCCTACACAAGCCTTTTTCTTTTTTGAGCTCTGTGTTATTAATCTGCAAATTTCTTGTTTTCTAATCACTCTTGGCTACTCTTAATACGTTTTAAGAGTCATTTCCCAAGTTAAGAATGGGTCCTACTCTCAAATGTAGGACTAAAATTACATAAAGGACTTTTAGCCAATTGGTTCTTATTCTGAGACCGTAAATATGGGCGCTGGTTATGTCATTGTGTAGCCCCATTATTGACCTCCTTTAAAGAAATCAAAGTGTGGTGGCAGTTGGCAGGTCATACTGCATTTTACTGTACATTATATGGTAAAGAGTAAAGAACTAAAAAATGGGAGACAAATCAATGTCACTGTAACTGTCATTTCTCCTGTACTCTAGCCTCATTTATAGCAGCATTAAACCATGTTTGACAGTTAGTTAGCAAGCACAATGCCAACACCCTAAAAACCAAAGCAGCTACATTTAATTCAGTCACTAAACATTCAATGATATAAACTTGTGCTTTTCATATAATGTGACAAAGGCCTGTGAAATCTGTCTCAAACTTTTAGTTTTAAAAGAAGTGTGTATTAAAATACTGGTCACTGCTGTAATTCTGTTCATCTTGTACATTTATGAAATGGTCATATTTAAGACCATATTCCGTGTAAAAATCTAATCTATTGTGCTGGGACGTCTGTCTGGTTTGAGGAGAAGGCAAATGGTGACACCTGCTGGTGTGTATGTGCACTTACACCTGAGTTTCCCCCCCAGATCACCCAACACTGGAGCCTCGCCACTTCATCGATGAGAGAGTGGTGAACGAGCATCACCAAGACTACATGTTCCTGGAGTGTATCAAGTTCATAAATGAGGTGAGAGAGGGATACACACGGTTTTATCTGCTTTCACGTTGAATCCATTTCACTACAAGGACATCGACCTGCCTTATTTGTGTTTTATAGTTAATTTGAGCATGCACAATGGTGGCATTGCACCATACAATACAGCATAATCAAGCAACTAAAAATACAGTTTTATATTTACATGGAATCAAATAACTGTGTAATCAGAAAAGTGTCACTAGTATTGACAAGTACAATCAATTATGACCGGCTCTGCAGTTGCCCTCAGCTCTGCAGACCGTAATTTACTCTCATTTTAGATTCAGTGAGGAGGTGGAATATGTTTGACTGGTGGCTGTGGGTTTTCCACCAACCACACATGTCAAAGTGTCTTTGAGCAAGACACAGAACCTCAATCACTTGTTAGTTTCTTTGGATAAAAGTGACTCAATGAAAAGAAAATTACTGGAAGAGTCAATCAGATCATAATCTAAGCTACATTCCACTTGCTAAAGACCAGTCTGATGTTTAGTTCCGCCAAAGCTTAGATTTCTAGTCTGTAAAGAGCACACTGCTGATGAATGTAAAGAAAATGGGTGGGGGGAAAAAAATCAGAAACTTAGAGTAAAATACTGGATGAAAAGGCACAGGCAATACACAATGTTCAGACACAAATGTATGTCAAAAAACTTTTCTTCATACATTTTTCCTCCCTAACTGGCCCATTCACGTGATGTTAAAGTAAATCATTCCGAAGAGGTTTTGAGTGCACAAGGGCAGTACTGGTCCTGATGCTCATTACTAGTATCTGTACCAGGACATCAGGCATCAGTTTTGTAGCATGTTTTTTTACAGTAATATCAAATAATTTTGATTTTTTTTCCATAGTGAAGACGTCCTGTAATGTTAAACTGCACCTACTGCCCAGCTCTGTGACCTACAGTTTATTATATCTCGGGAAAACAGAACACGAGTAATTTCACCATTTCTCTGGATGAGCCACAACAGTTTAAATGGAGTATTTTTGTACCTTCATTAAAAGACATTAATATGTATATTTTGTTAGTACTTTATTTATTTGCAACTTTTACATATTTTTTTTCTATTGTAATTAAACCACAGCTAAATGTGGTTTTCTTGAGAATGGGGAAGATGGAGAGAAAGGCAGATGTACTGAGTTGGTGCGGTGCCAGAGCAGGAACCTTGCGCTTTGTTTTTAGTTCTTGAAGGAAAAGGAGGGGAGGGAAGTAGAGGAGGGCGTTGGTGGAGCTGCTACATCCTCTTCCTCCTTCCCACTCAGACATACGTCCGTCGTTTTCCTCTCTCTCCTCTTTACATTCATGTAAGGATGCTGCTGTTGTGTCAAGACAGGAAGTGGGGACTCTGTGGTTCTCCTCCTCATCACCTCCATCAATTATTGACTTTTTTTTTTTTTTTTTTTTTAAGTTTACTTTAATGTGGTGTTTTTTGTGAAACAGTTTTAAGCCATTATAAATGGATTAATATTTGTCTATGCTGTTGGTCAGACGAAACAAAACATTTGAAAATGTCACATTGAGCTCTGAAAGTTTGATTTTGCAATTTTTTCCCATTTTTGTGAGTGGAAAATTCATCCAAAAAAGCAGATTAATCAATAATGAAATTGCAATATGTGGCATGTTTTTGTCTGTCTCTTCTCGTTCTCTCCTGTTGTTTTCGTCTAAATAAAATGTAAAATAAAAAGGAAGCAGTAACCCGGCTTTGTAAGACAAGTCGGTATAAGACAATACTTCCACTTTGCCTGTAGCATAGAAATCAAATTAGAAATCAACTTCCTTTTTTGAAACCACAATAAATTCTTAAAATTAAAGGGAATATTTCGAAGTGTTCCTGAGCAAGGTAGTGGAAGCCAGTGCACAGACAGTCCCAGCCTGGTGAAAATTGGAGGATTGCATCAAGAAGAGCATCCTCCTGTGCAAAATTTAACATCAAAACACATGGTCCATGAACAGTGGAAAAAGTATTTTAATTGTAAAAACATATGTTTAACTAATTAAGTCACTTATTCTTTAATTATCTTCCAAAATTTGAATTGAAATATTTTAAAATATTTTACACCAAAAACTTATCAAGGGCTGAGCAAAGTTTTGCACTAATATCATTTAATTTTACTATAACTTTTATTACTTCTTTTAATAACACATTTGTACTAGCTGAATGTCATTGTGTTAGTTATAGGGTCAGGTTTGCATCCTCTTAGTTTGAAATGACATAAAAGAGTTTATGTCTGATCAGTTATTATTGATTAACTATGACTGGACAGCCTTGCTCTTCAGATCTTGACAGATGATTGTGACCAGTGTCACCCCACAGACTGTGGACATGAGTTCAGTTTCAGTCTGTTCGCCCAGCACAGTCTCCTCACTGACACCAACCCCCCCTCCACCCTCCGCCCTCCACCCCCACGCCACAAAACTGGGTCTGTGTCAGTAAGCACAAAGGCTTTTCTCTGGGAGGCCGCTCGGCCATTTTGAACATGTCCATGGTGAAAGACTAGTGGGAAGAGTTAACGGCAGCATTCCGCTTAGGTCAAGGTTAACTCCCTGAGTTTGAGCTTCATTGTAGCTCTGGTACAAGAACATGTCCAGTCAGCGAAGCTCAGGAAGTGGGAAGTATTAATATTGAATGCTGTCCCACCATCCAATTCTGCTTTACCGATCAACTTTGAGGGACAGACTCAATAAGCAATATTATATTTTCCCACTCCAAAGAAGTTAAATGTTAGGGAGACCTTCAGAGGTGTCTGGCGTTAACTGTCTGGATCCCACCTCACCTAATCCACACAGGATCACACTGACTCAGGGATGGTGTTAGTTAGTAGATATAAATAATTTGTATGTATGTATTAGTAACAGAGATAATAGAGATTTATTTAATACCTTTGATGCCGTGTGGTTCTATGTGTGGTGTCCCGTTTGAGTTCACACCTCTTTATTACGCATATTAAAATATTTTGCCTATTTATTTATAATAAGCAAAGTATCATAAGACATGGTATAATGGCCCTTTTTGATAGTTTTTTTAAGCACTTGTAGTGTATTTCAAGTGCATGTAATCCCAACACAGTTGGTGCACAACACCTAAACTAGTTCTTCTCTGAACAAAACCATCAGTGGAGTGACAGTCCAGTATATGGATTAGTGCCCCTATTGGAAATATACTAAATAAAACAACCGCTCGCATTGCTTTACACATTTTCATATCCCAGTACTAGCTAGACGTCTGCAGATCTGTAACTTGTGTTTTGAATGAAAGGGCTGTGTCTTTTAGCATGTAATATGCTGTAAACGGATAAATATGTTTGTTGTCTTGATGCTAAGCTCTAACTGGACTGGATGTCATTGTTTCCCCATTACATGAAACTATACCTGCACCACAGCGTAGCTCATTGCATCATTTTAATTTGGGCTAATGTGAGTCTAAATCCGGGGTTTTTCAGTCTTCACTGCACGTTTGTTTTTCCGCTTTTCATTTCTGTTACTGAGGCAAGCCAGTGAGCTTAGGGAATCCACATGTACATTTCTCTCCTATTTAAAGATGTGAAAACTTCAAACTTATCTTCTTTTATCAGTTTTAATACGCACATATGCATGCCGTGTGTGTGTGTGGCGGCATGTCTTTATATCCTTCTGTGGACAGGTTTTGTTTCAGTATTATTATTGTGAGGACATTGTACCGGGTCCACACAACTTCAAATGGCTTTTTGAGGGTCCAGACTGGGTTTTACGGTCAGGGTTAGAATTTGGTTTTGGTTAGGGTTAGGGACTAGGGATTGTATTATGTCAATGAGTGTCCTCACAAGTGTAGAAAGAGAAATGTGTGTCTGTGTGTGCGTGCGTGTCTGTGTGTGTGTTCAAACATTAGTCACTTCCTTCCCCACATGCTGCTGTGAATCAGTCTTTCCTCCAGGGAATACGGGCTGCGTCCACCCCCTTTTCTCAGTCTTCTAGGCCCTTCCCCCATAAGTTGTCATGCGAGGACCTGGAAAGTGTGTGTGTGTGTGTGTGTGTGTGTGTGTGTGTGTGTGTGTGTGTTTGGGGGGGATTGATGCCCCGGGGCCTGGTTTTGATTTTCACTGCCTCCTGGGAGAAAATGGTGGGAAAAGTGTTTGCTTCATATTTTTTATTAATATTTATTAATTAACCGTTTTTGTCAGTCTTAACTTGTTAGAGTGCTTGCCTACCTATTGTTTATCTCCATATTTGTTTTATACTATTCATGTCTCTCTGTAGGGCAACAGCGTCATTGTTGAATCCAAAATGTATTATTTTTATTTCTTTTATTTATTTATTTTTATCAGCCTCTTGTTTTGCCTGGTTTTGATTATATTGTTAAAAGCAGTGGAATTAACAAAAAACCTGAGTGATGAATATGAGTGAAGTAGTCACAGGATCTATTATTTTTTATTATATTTATTATAAACTATACACTGATTGTTGCAGATTTTAGGGTCTCCAAGCCTACAAATCAGCACAACTCTTGAATGATTTGCCTCACCGTGGACTATGGTACAAATAATTTGTCATTTTTCCCTTCCTTACTAATTGTAATATAAGCTCTCCCTTTAAACGTGGTGGGATCTGGTCCCTTACATGAGATTTGAACAGTACCACTGTATTTCCCACATGCTGAACCAGTAGTTTCTTTCAACCACAAAAACTGTTACAAAAATCCATCTTTAGAGCAGTGATGCGCCGAGCTGATGCCAAAGAAGTAGTGACAACAAAGCCCAACTGTTGCCTCGCCTTATGTTGCCTTTGCCTGGGCCAGACAGGGGCACTTGAAAACCCTGCAGAGACTACGGCCAACGCCAACTGTCGTGGGTTTTCTGCGCCTGCGCGAGAGGAAATGACTCTCCACACCAGCAGGTGGTGGCAGACTGTATTTTTCATCCAAAAAGGGAAAGTAAAAGAGCAAGACTGCACATACAAACTAAAACTACAAACCTCTCTCTCACCGCAGACAACTTTAAATTTTTTCATTCCATATGCCCATGTCGTTGTTAAAATCTGCTCCGATTTGAAATATTTAGATGAGATATGGATGAAGAACGAGAGCCCCCTGTGTGTCCTGACTTTGTTCTCTGCCTGCTTTTTGTTTCTCGTTCTCTTCCCACGTATCAACTTCAGGGTTGAACAGCCAGACTTGTTTGTCCCAGCAGTGGGAACTGCTGCAAATAGGATTACACATTTACTAAAATGCATTTTAGAAATGTTCTAAAAATATGGTTTTCCCAGTCACCGTATACTGTAGATGGTTAAACCAACACTAAATTCAGAGGTTTGGAAGCAACGTGCTTTTTGATACTGAGCTTCAGTAGAAATTTCAGATATCTTTTAGTATTTACTTTTTTGAAGACTTAGGCTTTAAGAGTTTAGAGAACATTGAATTTATTTGCTGCTTCTACAGATGCAAACAATCTTAATCAAAAGAGATGATGATGTTGCGAATACATTGCTTAGTCGAGAAGCACATTGGATTCACACTTGAGATGATGCTAGTTTTATAATGCTTGTGTAATTTAAATTAAAAATATACAATTTCATGTTTTGTGTATGCTTTTTTTTGTGAGATGTGGTAGAATAATGCAGTGTGTCTCAGACAGTGGACTGGGGCAATCCGTGCACTTTGTATTTGTCTAGTAGTTTAACCTCCGACAATCATTGACTCGTAAGTTAGTAAGAATTTGCCTAATGCCTTCGTCTGTTTTCTTGGACTCTGATGGAGACACGGCTCTATTGAAACATTAGTCCAGATTGTTTGCACCAGTAAAAGCAGCAAATATATCGTTGTGCTCCAGACTCTCTGTAATGAGTCTGTGTCTTGGATGCAGCCTGCGGTGTGTGTGTGTGTGTGTGTGTGTGTGTGTGTGTGTGTGTGTGTGAGAGAGAGAGAGAGAGAGTGTACCTGTGCACATCACCATGGGCAGTTCTACAGGATCGCTAAAGGGGCTTGTTAAAGTTTGTGCCCCACACAAACAAAAAGCAAATTATTTAGCATTTTTGCTGCAGCAGATCTTGACAAGAATCATATGAACATTTTTTAAATAATGCAAATACTTTTACTGTCTGATCTGTCCAGGGTTTACTCTGCCTCTCAGATAGTGAGAGCTTGAATAGGCTCCAGCTCCCTGTGAACCTGACCGGGATAATCAGTTCAAGATAATGAATACATTTTTGGACACAGTTAATTCTTTAAAATAATTTAGACCTGTGGTCTGTCAATTGGTTAATACATAAACTTTAAATTGATAATGAAACTCCCAAAAATTAATTGAAAGAAGGCATAAAACCTTCCCAGGTTGGATGGTGGTGGTGGTGCGATCTGTTTCTAATTTAGTTTAAACTTGAACAGCTTGTAGTACTTTAATATACATTTCAAAGCCTGGACTTTTTTACTTTGCATTGCCTCAAATGCCTCAAATTGGCATTACCTTGTACTCTGACTGGTCAGCCACACATGTGCAAGAGCTGTGGGGGAGTTAGGGGGATTTATGTCAATTTGAATAATATTTATGTCAACCAGATGTGTTGAAATGAAGAAATATGACACAGGTTGTGTTGGAGGCCAGTGGCACAGATGAACAAGCTAATCCAGACTGGAGGCTGACAACGACCAAACCTGAGTGAAGAGGATGTGAACATTTTCTTCAGTAGTGTCACACCAAAACCATTCTGCATTTGCTTTGCATTATGTCCTTTAGCATAATCAGCTGTGTTAAATCCAGTATCAATTTTAGATTTTTGAGCTTTGTCATTAGATTCTCTGTGTTTTTTGTTATGTAAGTTCCTCACATTTGCTTTGTCTTTAACACTTTTTTTTGTCCTTGTTCTTCTTTAGATGAAGACGGGTCCATTTGCTGAACACTCCAACCAGCTGTGGAACATCAGCGCTGTTCCTTCCTGGTCCAAAGTCAACCAGGGTCTGATCAGAATGTACAAGGCAGAGGTACACCTGCTTTAACTGTCTCATATTCTCTTTGTTTTCAGTTCATTACATGCGTTGCTGTGAAAAGAGTACAGGTGGGACATACAGCATCAGTTTGGCAAAAGACATTCAAGTGCAGCTTCAATAGAAAACCACAACAAATCCACTACACAAAGTGAACTTATAATTTAGAGTTTTGCCAGTTGTGTGTAAATAAGGGGATTTCATCTTGTTGGATAAAATATGTTCAACATATTAGTTTACCGTGTTGGTGTACTAAGGTTTGCCAGTCATCCATCCATTATTTTCTATTTATCTAAAGTCAAGTTTGGCAAAGTAGTCCAGGGTCCCACTTCCAGGCCAGATGAGACACACAATCTCTCCAGTGGGCCGACTCTGGAATGTCCTCCCAATTGGAGGTTCCTGGAAAACTTGCAGTGGGAGGTGCCCAGGAGGCTTCTCTATAAATGCCCAAACCACCTCAACTGGCTCTGTTGGATGTGAAGGAGCAGTGGCTCTTTTCTGCACTCTTCCTGTGTGTCCTAACTGTCCCTGTCTGTAAGGCTGAGGCAGGAGAAGGAAAGGCCTAGTCATCTGGCCATCACCCAAATCTCATGACCATAGGTGAGGGCTGGAATGTGGACTTGAATTAGAGTTTTGTTTCCCACTCAGCTCCTCGTTCAGCACAGTGGTTATGTACAATGTACATTTGGTAATAATCATTAAACGAAAAACATGTCTGAGGCTGATGGGAATGTCATTCATTTTCCAAGTGTTTAAATGGAAGAAATTCCAAGTATTGGGCCAATGAAAGGTAAGACATGGTGTTGGCACAGGAGGAAAAAGTTGAGTCATTTGCATACATCCTCTGGGAACCCTTAGAAACCTGATGTGAAATATCCCAAATACCAGGAAGGATTCCCAAAAATTTGTATGGACGGGATATACGGTAATCCCTTCGGTAATGACTTGTCTTCTACTGTAATCTTCAACACAACTCAGATTTTATGTTTGTTACCTGTAAGCAAATAGTACCATGTTAACCTTAGAAAAATGCCACACTTATAGCATCTTGGCGTTGTCATGCAGCGTTGTCCCATTTATGGTTGATTTCAGCAAACGCAGATTTCTGTCAGTTACACCTATAACCAGGTTCCTAAGGGCTTTTGTGGGTAACAAAAGTCTGCAAACAGGGACGGGTTAAATCCTAACCCGAGTAACCCGGGTAAACACAGTGATTAGTGTTTAGTTCACAGCACAGCAGTGAATCCACGGAGCTGCGAACGTGTTTTCCTATAATTTAACAGGACTTGTAGCATGTTTTATAAGGATGCAGGTTGGGCAGCTAACCCTAGCTGTAGAACTGATTTCTTTCAGGTTTAACTTGTCAATTTTGATGCAGAAAGTCATTTCTAGATGAATTCATATTTCCTTTTCTCCTGTGAATGGTATTTTCCCTGTGAAGTTGCTGCCCTAAAACTTCACATAGTCAAAATAGCCAGAAAAAAAACGAAGTTAAGGTCACAAGAACCCAAAATATAGCTGTGTGAATGGGATTTCTTTTTCACCTAATTATAAAAACCCTTTTCTTGTTTACGTGCATTTAAGAAACCCGATTCCTGCCGAAAGCCAACTGTGAAGAGTTGTTTAAGAGCAAAACGCCCTCAGTCAGAGAGAGGCAGGAAAGGGTTAAGAG
The DNA here is from genome assembly GCA_033026295.1 of Channa striata. NCBI lineage: Eukaryota > Metazoa > Chordata > Actinopteri > Anabantiformes > Channidae > Channa > Channa striata. Next base: position 5,706,276 of record CM065187.1, on the reverse strand, counting down.
AGGAATGGAATAGTGTGTGTGTGTGTGTGTGTGTGTGTGTGTGTGTGTGTGTGTGTGTGGTGGTGAAGGTGGAGGGAGGGGATTAAGGGTGGGGTTGGGGGGGTTGTCTAAGCCCGGTCTCTCCCCGCCTGCCCACATCCTGTGTTTTCCAGTGCAGCCTGTGAGTCTTCCCAAAGAGTTGAGGGGCCAAGCTGTCTGCCTTCCCCTCCCCCTCAGCCTCATCACCCCCTCCCCCTCCTCCTCCTCCTCCTCTGCCATTGCCTTCATTAAATCCTCCCCTCCCTCTGTCCCGACCTTCCTCCAAGCCTGGAGCAACCATCAGCAGACTCGCATTCCTCTCTCCCTTTTCCTGGCCCCACACAGGGTTTCAGGCAGAGTTGTACTACCTAAAAGAGCAGAATCCACAGATTTCTGTCTGAGAGAGGGGTTGATTCTGGGGCCCTGTTGTCTCAAACATAAACTGTGAAATGATATATCTGCTCAGGGAAACAATGGGAAATGCAGTTGGATTGTATTGGATGGTGTTTTTTTTTTCTATACTTTAAATAAAGATTAAATCTTTGTTTTAATAATACTACAACTCATAAAAGTCGGTTTCCACTCATCTCAAGGCAACCGCCGTGTTCTTGCACAGACAAAACATTTTGAGATGGCTGATTTGTCTATACTTAAAATGTTTTCATCAAACATGTAATTTACCATTTTCAATTTCAAAAAATCATACCCTAAAAGAGTGAATGTAGAGCGTAAAGGAAATACCAGGACACACCAAAACACAGTCTGAGTATCCAAAAAAAAAAGCCTATATTATCATAAAGACCTCTATCCAAAAGATTTGTAATAAATTCTACTTTCACAATATTCAGCGTTGTTGGGAATTGGCTAGAAAGGTTTGGTTTTATTCTGTAATTTTGTAGGTTTTGGTGCACAAATCAATCAAATCCAGCCACACTGTTGACTGCAGTTAGCTTGTACATCCTTTCACCATGGATAGAACTCCAAATAAAACAAACGTTATCAACGTAAGGGTCAAACATGCTGTGTGAATATGCTTCCAGCGGAGTCATGTGCACAAACTCCTCTCCGAGCGATTACACGCCATCTTCAACAATCAGTGTGTTGAGACTTGTGATTGCCGCAGTCTCGTCCGTGCTGTTGCCCTGTTACCCTGTGGACCAGGCTGCAGCACCATAGAAGGAAAAGGCAGAGAAGCTAAACGTGACGATTCTTTGTTAAAACCACAAACGTAGGGGAGCTGGATACAGCCCCATGTCAGCCCTCGTCCACATATTTCCTCGTGGCCTCTCGCAGTACAGCAACGAAAAATTCTCCATTCGTCTTAGTGACCGTATTGATTTGGTAAATCTGTAAAATTGTTGACAGGACACCTCAAAAGACAAACGAGGTTGAACGTTACTCTTTCTCGTGTTGAGTTTGGGATCGTTGGATGTTTTGTATGTGTCGGTTCAGCTGAACCTTTTGTAACATTATCACAATGTGAGGTCCATGAACTCTACAGAGTGAGCGGGAATTCACAGACGGGCTGGGAAAGAAACATGTACATGTGTGCAGAAGGCTGCACAATGTCAACGCAGTCACAAGTCCGAAAACCTTTCTTGTTTCTACGTCAGGTCACAGTTTTCAGTTTGCGTCAGGAAGGGCATCCCTCTGTGAGCAGGCCACTGTATCCATTGAACAGAAATAAATGTGCGTGTTCCATAGTGCGAGAAAGTGAAGGAACGATGAAGAATTTTGAATTGAGTTCCTTTCACTTTCCTTTTTTTTTTTTATGTGAAACAAAATTCGTGTTGCACCTTAAACTCTAAATCAAATAATTCATTTACTCCTCTGCCAAAATTCATTTGAAATGAAAAGTTTTGACAATATGTAAATAATGAATTAATTCAGATTAATGAATCACATATCAATGGAATTATTTTAAACTACTCGACAGCCGCCAAAGAAAGAAGGATAGATAGTCGGTTATTGAATACTGATCAAATATCTGATTTGACAGCCTTTCTCTGAGGGGCGTTTTTAAACATCAGATCTGGACAGATGATCATGTCCCCCCCTCCACCCTCCGCCCTCCACCCCCACGCCACAAAACTGGGTCTGTGTCAGTAAGCACAAAGGCTTTTCTCTGAGAGGCCGCTCGGCCATTTTGAACATGTCCATGGTGAAAGACTAGCGGGAAGAGTTAACGGCAGCATTCCGCTTAGGTCAAGGTTAACTCCCTGAGTTTGAGCTTCATTGTAGCTCTGGTACAAGAACATGTCCAGTCAGCGAAGCTCAGGAAGTGGGAAGTATTAATATTGAATGCTGTCCCACCATCCAATTCTGCTTTACCGATCAACTTTGAGGGACAGACTCAAGCAATGAGCGATATTACATTTGCATGTAATATTTTCTCGCTCAAAAGAATCTTTTCAGTTATCATTACATACTTATAATATATGGTATGAATAGTCACAATAAATTGTGAGTGACTTTTATAACATGGCAATATTTCAAACTAATCACTGCAGTTTTACTCACCTAAAGTTGTTGAGATTATTTTCGAAATCCATCTCTACAAAAATCCTAGATTGCTTTCTTTTACCAGTCCATTTCAAAGCTGCTGACATAATATCCGCATCATTCGTGTGGTCTTACTGTGATTGGCTGGAGATGTGGCCTCGTGAATATTGCTCGTTTTCTTATACTGTGGCTGCGACTGTGACGGGCGCAGGAAACGTAAACAGAAAAACACAGTAGTTGTGTAGCGATCAGAAAACTGGAGCCTGATCCTGAAGTGGGTGATGCGAACGGGAAAGAATCTGCTGTTGCACAAGTGAGACTTCAACAGGATGTTTCATAATGGGAGGATTGTGTGCAACTATGTTAACAAAATCATTTTTCAAACGTAGCTGAAAACGGCTAATTTAGCTTAAGGACAGATTTTACACCATTTCCCTTCAACTGATTAACTAAAAGGAACAATATTCCCAGCTGTGCTTGTTGAAGGAGGTCGTTGGGTCTCTGAAAAACCACTTCCAGTCCCTGACTTGCTCCTCATTCGGTTCCAGTGCACAGTCTGTCTATAGAGGTTTGACATGCTCTGTACCACTGTGTAGATCTTGGCATAGATCGGGGCAGGGGTGGGCTCCTCCTGTGTCCCCGGTGCAGTGTCACACTCTTTCCAAGCGGGGAATTCGAAAATTTAAATAACTAGAGTTCGGTAATTCAGGAAATTGCTTTAGGTCACTGGTTGTTCTCATACTGTTGAACATGTGTTGTCCATGAGCAGCCAACAATCTGAAGCCAGTTCCTTGTACGTGTTAGTTTACTTGGCCGTGAAAGCTAATTCTGCTTTGTTCTTCTCTAATTTCATAATACAGCATGCCCTTCACTTCACCTTAACCCACCTCCAACTTTTTCTCTGTCCATTATACCAGCTCTTTAATTGGATGATATTCTTACAGCTGCTTTTATGAAATTTAATGTAGTCGTTAAAAATCAGTTCTAAATATTGTTTCTACATGTCTGCATTACACCCCCCTTTCTACTGTATAGCCTGTTTCAGACGTGAACTGTAGAGAATGTCAGGAGGATCAGCTCCAGACATTGCCTAGAGTTTCCCTTTAAGACACGCAGAGCAACATCGAGAGATGGTGTGAGCGAGATGCTTTTTCACTCGTGGAGAAATACTCTGTGTGATTGGGGAAGGGCTGGTGCTCGGGCAGTTTGAGCAGGTGGCCGGACATGCCGGCGACTGTGGTGCAGTAGGTAGCGCAGTCGTCCCCCAATCCTACAGTTGTTGGTTCTTTCCTCTGGTGCCACGTCCAAGTGTCCTCATGCGAGACACTGAGCCCCCATTTGGTTGCTCCTAGTGAGTGTTGGCCAGCTGCCCCATTGGTGTGTGTGTGTGTGTGTGTGTGTGTGTGTGTGTGTGTGTGTGTGTGAATGGGTAAATAAGAAGCGGTGTAAAGCGCTTTGAGTACCAACAGGTAGAAGAAGTGATATAGAAGTGCAGAACATTTACAGTGTTTTCCTTGATGGCGATGGAGGACGACACTACCAATTTATTAAATCTAAATTTATTGATTTGCGGTATTAATATTTTCACCTTCAGATGTTTGCATTTGCACAGGTTCACGGCAGTGAAATGAAACTGATGTCATCAAGACGTCAACTCATTCATGGCGAATCCTCCACAGTGTTACCTCCTCTATTCACACATGAACTTTGCACTCGGCAGCTGCTTTAGCATCCAGCTAATGTCAGGGGCAAAACACAGGGCTGTACACAGTAAATTGTAATTAGTACTTTGAATATTTATTATGTATTTGTTTATTTATTGTTTTTGGATGTGATGCTAATACTAGTTTCGAGTATTGGGTCTGATTCTGCATTTGTGTACCTGTACTCGTATTCATAAAACTTCTGATTCTGCACCCGATACCATGTTAACCTGGTGGGTGGACATGGAAAAATGTCTGAGGTTTATAACTGTGCTTTGTTTGTCTCTTTTCCTTTTCTTTTTGTTCTTTCTAGTGAAAGTTGCTTTTTTTTAATAAAACACCACCTACCACAATATTTGTATTGACAAAGAACGTGCCAGAATTTCTGTTCTCGTGGCATTTGTTTAATTGCAGGGGTTCAGAATTTTACAGTGAGCAACTTATTTTCGAAGCAAAGTGGTTTTGATGCTTGTATTAATACTCTATATTGGAAGTATTTCTACTTGTACCAGTCTGAGAAAATCGGGACATCCCTAAAATATTTAATACAAATATTTGTTGAACATCTATACCCTGATAAAAGGACAAGCATCCTCTCAAATGTAGAAAATTAAAGGACCTTGTTCTCAAATTATTATTATTATATGATGATAATGATGAGTGAAAGTAATAGTTTACTTTTTTAGTAAAATTACATTACTTATTACTAAGTAAGTATGAAAAGTAATGCGTTATTTCAATCATTATAGTAGTATATTACTGCCCTTATACAACAGTAACATAAATTTAAAGCAAAAAATGGCGTCTGCTTCCAGTGGATTTTTACTCGTTGTCAACGATGCTGCGCTCCTAAGAAGCTGCTGTTACGTGAACATCCCAAAATCTCAAGTGTTGTTTCGGTGTTGCTGTCACCGTGTCTCGGAAAAATTCCAAAACCACATATTTGTTTTTGTAGAGAACATAATCGCAGCCAGATTAAGTTTACATAATCAGGATCATGTTGATAATAAACATGAAAGGCAAGTCTCCAATGCTTGCGTATCAATAAAATGTTCCCAGACAACATATTTCTTTTCTTCCAGAGATTCTAAGATTGCAGCACCGCATCAACTTTGTTTGACTGCATCATAGGAAAGGTTTTATGGTTTATGTTTAGATTCTCACTTATTTAAAGTTAGAGGAGAAGAAGCGCTGGCAGCTCATCTTTTCTCCTCTTGGGTAATTCCAATGATGATGGAATGGATTGATAACCCAATCAAACTATTAAATTATAATATATTTTTGTTATTGGAAAATTGAATAGAACTCGCCCCTGTTCTTATTTAGTTACTTATTTAGTTTTCAGTTATAGTTTTTTTTTTTCTTTATCAGTAACGACCTCTCTCTTCTTTTACCTCATATGTTCCAGTGTTTGGAGAAGTTCCCTGTGATCCAGCACTTCAAATTCGGTAGTCTGCTCTCCATCCAGCCGGTGAAGCCTTGAATCGCGTGGAGGACGGTCATGCGCATGACGGAATAGACCAAACTCCCAACAGTTGGAACCAACAGTTTTCCTTTCGTCTGGCATCTTCATGTGCAAAAACAGTAGCAAAATAAAAAAATAAGTCAACCACACGTAGACTGGTAGGTATGTTCACGCACGTGAGCAAGAAAAGCTTATAACACACCCACAACTAAATCCAGAGAATTTTGTGGTTGTGATTTTGGAACATTGTTATATTTTTGTCATTTAATTTATATATGGCTTTATAAGTTTGACGACAGGATTTAAGAGGAAGAGCTTTTTGGTGCTTGAGTTTACCTCAAAGTGCGGATCATAATGGGCAGCAAGCTCATTCACTGAGTGGAGTGATGCAAATATAACTTTGTATGACTTCTTTAAAATATTTAGTTTCTTCTTCAATTTTAGGTATTTTCTTGGTTTGCTTTAAAGGCCAAATGTCTTAAATATGTTGCAATATTTTCATTGCTGACTTCATCCCAACATGCATTTGATGTCACCTTAATAATTTGCTGAGATATAGTTGTGGTTTGAGTGTTTTTTCATCAATAAATGACATTTTAGGTTCTTGCCCAGAGCGACAACAGTAAAAGCAGGATAGGCTTCCAAAATATTTCATCCAAAATAGAATGTTGTATAATTTTCTGATACAGTTTAGGTAAAAATCACTGCATGAGGTCTGTTGTGGTATTTCTTTAATGTCCCCGATCATGGTCTGTATCTTACCATTCAGTGGCAATAGCATATGTCCGTGTCTCCATCCATCATGGTCTCCATTTCAACTAGTTATTTATTTAAATTTATGCTAAACCCTGTAAATTGAATAATCATACTTGGGTAGATAATATTGATTGCGGTGTTTAGCTTTTTCCCATTAAAATTCAAAACCAAACACAACTATTGCAGTTGTTTTTCTTTTTTTTTTACTTCAGATTTGACTCTAGTTTAAAAGTTTAAAATGACTCCACACTGTTAAACCCTGGACGTGTTTCCATTTCCACCTTTTAAAGATCACTTGTGTTTTTAATTTAATAAAAGAGAAGTTATTTTTGTGTTATTCATTTGACTTGCCAAACGTGATTTAATACAGTTATTTACTCAGATAAAATAAACTTATGTGGTGACCCTGCCATGCACATGTTCTCAGTTTCTGTGGTAGATTATAAAGCCACTTATGTATTCACTTTGAAAATATTATAACCCCCAGTGATCATAAAACACTGCAGTGCTCGCTCCTCATTTGAAGAATGCTTCCAGTGGTTCTGCTTTGAGGATTATATTTATATGAATGGCATTACATTTCCCTCTGCATTCTTTGGATGAAAATCTCTCCACTATAATCTAAAAATTGTATCTGGATGACATCATCTCAAGGAGAGTTTTTTTTTTTTTTTTTGGTTCAGATTTTATCCAGAGGAGCAGATTGACCAAGGCTACAGCCTATTTAGTAAAGCCGGTCAGATGCCGTAAGCGAAGCTGGAAACTCCAGATGATGTTGTTGGGAGGAGATATTTAGCATTATTTAATACAGTGAAGAAGACTGATCCTTTACATTTATTGATGGGTCCAACCGTTTGCCTCTCCTTACTTAGAAAAGACAAAAAAACGACAACCAATAAATGCCTTATTAAAAAGTTATAGTAAAATTTTAAAAAATGCCCGTTTGGTAAATTAAACAAAAATAAATAAAACCATTTGTTTGAGCTAAGTGTGCATAAACATGTTCATAATTCTTTGGTTTTGTTTATTTTTTTAACCATTTGCAATTTTAAATTAAGAGGTTGCAACATTTTGCACCCAACCGTATTCTTCAAACTAGAACAATAGGCTGCACGTTGAAAATAAGACACAATTTAATTTACCAGTGACGTCATCATGTCATATACTGTGTCGAAAATAAAGCTCAAACTGTTTCAGCGACTGCGGCGCAGGAGGTAGAGCGGTCATCACCCAGGGTTGTTGGCTCGATCCCTGAGTCCTCCATGAGCAAGACACTCAACTCATTCCCGATGAGTGTTGGCCAGCTCCCCATACGTGTGTGAGAGTGTGTAACTGAGTGCGAATGGGCGAATGAGAAAAAGTGTAAAGCACTTTTGGGAGCAATAGTAAGAAAAGTGCCTCATAATATGATGTATTTTGTCATAATCAAAAAAAAAACATTTTCAACCAAAGTATTTTTTTTTTTTTTTCCCGCTGAGAAGGAAAGCACGGACTATCTGAACATGATTCATATGATCGGTCTGGACCACTGGTGAATTTTGTTTGCACATAAGAGAAAAACCTAAGTGGTTCTTGCGTGAGGCCACACATTTATTGGAAATAGACTGTGTCTTTGTTGTGACCCAGAGATGAACCCAGCAGTGAGGCAGATGGATTCTGAGATGGGGGGGGGTGGGGGTGGGGGAGAGGGGGTGTTGAATATTGCATGAGTCAGGATACTTTATACCAGGCCTTCTTGTGAAGGATGATGGGTGGAATTCCCCTTCCATGCAGGATGCTGGACTGCAGAGCTGAGAGCGGTGGAGTGGTTTGTTCACTCAACAGCCCGAACATGTCACTCAACACAATGTGTGGGCTGTTAGACCGGCATTCTGCTCTCAACATGGTTGTCTCACAAGCAGACTAGTGGATTTCATACCAGTAACACACATACCGCTTTATTTGTTTCTTATGGCCAGGCAGGAATACAGAAATTGGAATTACGTTGACTCGTTATCCACGAAGCTGAAGAGAAACACCGAACTCCAGTGAAGTCTTACAGCTTGGCTGCCTTAGTCCTGAACATAGAAAATTTTGAAAATTAGTAAGTAGTGACTGAATTTGAGTGCGTTCGTGTATTTAGGAAACGAATTTTAGTAAATCTTAGTGGAAACAGACGGAATTTCTTGGCCCTCGTTTGGAAGAATGTTTGGAATGGGACAGCTGCATCGACCCGTTCTGACATGTCTGGCATTGAAATGTGGAGGCAGTTTCTGAAATGCGATGCAGCTGCACACTTAAGATGTTGGAAAGCTGTGGTGAAAACCCACAAAGTATTTACTCAGGTACCGTATTTAAATATAATTTAAGCTGCTTTTACTTCACTAGAACATGTCAATGTGGTGTTGTTCGATTTAATTCTAGATTATGTACTTTAATCTGTTAGGTTTAATTTAGAATGTGACCTAATCTCCAAATATACTTTTTATTAAAACCAGGTTATTTTTTACAGTGTGAATAGCGAACATGACATATTCTTGATCCTACTGTACTAAACACTGCTGCATCTTAAGCTCAATACTATGTTGATACTGAACTTAGCCAGTAAGGGAAAGTTAATCCATGAGGGATTTGTTGGGTTTTTACGACATATTTGTATAGTCATAACTTTATTATGTAAAATGCCTTGAGGTGATATTGTTGTGAATTGGCACTATATAAATAAAGTCGAATTGAATTAAATAAAGTTAAATTCTTTTGAATTAAATATGCAGCCAGGAGCATGGCCTAGTTTTTTATATATGCAAATTGCTCCATTACCATGTTGCAGTTCTAATGTGAGCTTGAGTAGCCGGCGTCATTTTTAGCAGAAACTCAAGTTTGCATCAAACTGGCTCCTTTTAAATCAGGTTCTCTGATTCTTTGTCAAATAACAAGTCGTGTTTTTTTCACAGTCTCTACAGATCACTTCTAAACCAAGGTGCTTCACAACGTAAACATATTTTTATGAGAAACATTAGAGGTCAGAGTTGGGAAAAAGGAAACCAAAGGACCTGTCATGTGAAATAAATGAAAAACTGCCTGTCGCCACCTGGATAAAACCAAGCAAATACGTAAGACTTTTCCACTGGATAATTACTGCAGGTATTATGTCTCACCTGGCAACAAGTTATTCAACACTAACTGATGCAATAAATATAATAAGTACCTGCAAATACTGAATGAGCAGGTTTTTCCATCGAGTATAATATTTTCTTCCCTGACAGCGGGGACATACTTTAAGATGACAATGCCAGGATCCACTGGGCTCAAATATTGAAAGAGGGGTCTAGGAAGGATGAGACGTCATTTTCACACATGGATTGACCACTTTAACCCCACTGAGAATCTTTGGGATGTGCTGGAGAAGACGTAAGGCAGCAGTCTGATTCAAATCCACATGTGTCCCACACTGTTTGAGTCCTGCAACCCCCCCATTTTATCAGACTGGCATCAAGGGTTTTCTCTATCTACTGACGGTTTTAGAGAAATTCATGCAGACTGTTTTACTGATATTTACACCAATTAGCCCCAATATTGACTCCACCTGGTGGTTTTGATAAAACAAATACATAAAATATATTTTTGTAATATTATGAATTAATGAATGCAACTTCACCTCTGATGACCTGTGACCCTTAGTTTTTAATACTGTACATGTTTTGCCATAATTACCATAACTGATATTGTTTAAAGAACATTGATTTCTTAGTGCAATACTTTTACTTTCATACTCAACACAAAAAGTAGATAATCTGCTTAGTATATTTATTTGAATGTTTTTCTTTGACTTGAGTGTGACTTTGTGAGTTTGTCGTCTTCTAGCAACATTAGTAAGACCACCGGTATTAATGTTGTGGCTGATTGGAGTATGTGCAAAGAGGAGCCAGTGAACCACCCAGAGAAATCTGGCTGATGAGCAAATGCGAGATTATCCAGCAGTGTTTTATTTAAAATCTTTCAGGGGGTTTATATGATAAAATTGTACATGATTCTTAAGTTTGGAATCCCACAGATATCAGTTTGCTGTGTCAGTGGAATGATGAGTCCTGTGTCCATGTGGTAAGATGAAGAAGCTGCGTCATCAGCCTCAACAAGGCTTTTAGCTTCTCACTCCATTCTGAGGCAGACCTCCAGTCATGAGGAAAACGTCTCCTGTTTAACTCATGGAACAATCAAATTAGAACTTGGAAGGGAAAACAGGGGTTGGCAGCGTTTAAGAACGATGTGTCCAGACTGCGAGAATCCGTAAAACCTCTGAAATGTAAAATAAACTCAGTTTTTATTACGCATCCAAAACAGGTGAAAAAATGAGGTTTGCGTTCAACAGGACTTTACTTTGAGCTTGGACTAATTCATGGACGCTAATATCAAGCTGGGGCAGTTCTGCTTATCTCATCTGGATACTTTGGTTTAAGGATTGATTTGTTAAGCCTGAATAAGATTATCTCAAGTAAAGAGTTGTTTTGGAAAAAAAATGCTAAATGAGCACGAGTGATGGGCTGTGATGCGCGTTCATATGACTGGTGAGTGCTAAACATGTGATTGCAGTTACATGCCGCTGGTGTTAGGAGGTGAATTCTCCCAGCATGCTCTGGGCTATAGATATATAAACAGATTTAATTGCATTAACAGATTTCAGCCAAGTTCTGCAGTTCATTTATTTATTGCATTGTGCTTTTCAGATAATGTATTCTCATTTTAATGTAAAATTGTTACCATGTGTGTGTTCTGGCAACGTTTGTCCTTAACATTTGCCGAGTTTTTTTGTCTTTTTGATTAGTTTCTTTTAAAATGATATTTGTAATTGCTGGTCAAATGCAACATAAGTACAGGTAGGTAACGTTTCGTTACAGAAAGAAATCATAGTTATTTACCTGCATATCATTTGTATTTATAATGAGTTTCCTTTTAAAATGACAACACTTCAAGAGGAATTTTGAACCTGCTTAAAGAACCAGAAAGTGCAGACACTGTTATTCTAACCTAAATATCTCTGTTCTGCACGTACGATGAACGGGACACTGGTCTGCATCAGACCCCCACTCCCCCCCTCCCATCACCTCTCCCGTGCCTGCCATCCCCCCACAGACCTCTGTGCAACCTGGCTGACCTGTGCAGCCTCAGTCTGCCCCCCTTCACCGATAGACCAATTCCCTACAGTCCACCCCCACCCGCTCTCCACGCACACACTCCCCTCACTCCTGTCACATGTGGCCTCCTCCTTCCCGTTCCTCACCCCCAACACATCAAGCCCTTCTCCTGACAAAGCTTGCCCCCTGCTGCCCCCTACTAACCCCCACCCCACACCCTCCTTCTGTTGTCTTCACCTCCTCCTTCTTCCAGACCCCACAAAAAAAAACAGTCATCACCATACTCCACCCACGTCCCTCACGTCACCCCCACCACCTGGTACTGTCCTTTAATGTGGACCAGGTGATCAGAGCAGGGACTGATGGGTTAAATAAATAAGAATATTTGTGCTGTTTTTAACTTGTGTCAGGCTTTAAGTTCACAACTTTTATTCAGTTGTATGTTTATTCCTTGTCTTTATTTCATTTTATTCTGTTCACCGATCTAACAATGTTGAATCGTTATTCTTTCATTTTTTGCATGGTGAAAACCTTTTTTGTGTTTTTAATGTAGAACTAGACAAAGCAAAATCTTAACGTATATCTTTGTGAGAGAAGAAAAAGGAAAACCCCATTGTCCAAAGCCACTGGCAGTAGTGGAGACGGCTGACCTGTTGTTTGTTTCTGATGTTGTCTCAGGCTTTTTATTTTGATCTTTATTTTCTAGATAGATGCTGTCTGTCTGTCTGTGATTAGTCACAGACATCATTTAGACAATAGTTATTTCAATTGCAATAGCTACTGCATGCTATTGTGGCTACTGGCAGCTGCAAAAAAAAAAAAAAGAAACTGCAGAGCTGGACGAGCAAACAAGCATCAGTGATAGATGTGATGTGTTTGGGGTAGAGTGATGCTTCAATTCGAAGGGCAGGGGAAAAAATGAAAGAGCCAGGAAGAGGAGAAGGATAAAAAAAAAAAAAAACGAGGGGGAGGAGGGTGTGTGAGGGCTGGTGAGTGGAGAGTTTGAGAGAGGGTCAACGCCAGACGGCTCTGCTCTGCATACACTCCCCGACTGATAGCTTCATTCATTGATTTTGAAGAACACCACCAAGTGGCACTGAGCAGAGATAACAGGAGTCAAAGTTTGGTTAGGGGAGAAAATTCATGGCATCGTGGGAGCAGGCAGCCGAAAACAAAGAATGAGTCTTTTAGCATGAGAAACCTGAGATCCCTTTACCTTCAGATCACTGATTATTTCATTTCTTTAATGTCCTGCAATACTGTCCGATCATGCAAAATCAAATTAGACTATTTAGCAGTAAAAACTGTAATTGTTGTGATGCAACTGCCCTGCAATAAGCCCTGTGTTAATGAGCTTGATGTGTTCAGTTTATAAGAGAGAATCTCTGTGTACACTGAGGCCATAGTTTGTGCTTTAAAAAACCAAGGTTTTCAGAACTTTGAATTGCATTTTATGTTATTTCTTTCTGATGTAATTATCTTATGTATCTTCACATTAAGCAGGTATGCTGAAAATAAGCAAACTGAATGCAGTCAATGGAGGAAGACATAGACCACAAGCCTGAAAACAATCTCAAGCTGGTTTTCATACAAACAACTGTTTCAACAACTAATGAAATTTATGTATTTTATGTTTTTTTAACATTATTTTTTAAATTCCCTAACGGTTTATACATAAAATCTAATGTCTTTATAGATGTTTAATGACTTGCTAGTGGTTTACAAATAAATTATAGCTTATATTAGCAAATAGTATTTAATAAAAAAAAAAAAAACATTTGTAATCTGACCCACAACCAAGTTATTCACAACTTATTGAGAGAGACGCAAACGCCTGAGTTCTTCGTGTACTGTAAACACAATTAAATAAACCTGATTATTGCGAAAATGACGACTACAGAGAGACGACGTGAAACCGGAACTTTGTGGTTGCGTTGCATTAGTAAGATGCCACAGAGATTTCTAATATTACTAATAACACAAAAAACAACCAGGAAAATGTTGTATAACTTGGTTTGTTGGTATAAGTACAGCAGGTTTTAGAAAACCATCCTAATAACGTTGTTTATTCCATATTTCATTTTCCGTCGGGTGGTAAAGAACACAATTTCCCATGTGCCCTGGGCGATCGAGGCGAGTCCACTAGCGAGTAGACGCCTCGCAGAAAGTTCAGACATGTCTGTGATAATAGATGGACAGAGATGAATGGACGCTGTAGACATTTTTTCCCAGTAGAGTTTACAACATCAATGAGAAAATATTGACTTCATAAGAGAGCGTTGGGAAGATTTATAAAGTGGACGAAACCATGATGCGATGACGCACGCGCCCCTTCTGCCGCATTTGTAGTTTTATTTCAGGGAAGCCGTAGTTTTTCTTCTTAACCAACGATTTAATTCCTAGCTAACTTTCCGAAAACAGCGGAGGTTGCAAACTCCAACAACTTGTGCTGTAGTGGTTGTGGATGTTTATGGGCATATAGAAAATATATCAATAATGTTTTTTTCACAAATAACAATGATAGATGCTTAATTGGAGACGCTATGGGAACGGAAGCTGTTCCGTTCGTGACGTCATGACGTCGGGACTCCAACTACAGAGCGAGGAAGCCAGTTAGCTTAGCATTAAAACTGGAAAGGAAAGTTTAAAACGACATGGTCATTTTATGGATCATTTTGTAGCCATAAGTGGTCAAATATTCTGCGACAGAAAACGGTAACTACTTGTTTTAGTTATTGAGACCCGATGCATTGTTGTAAAATAATATAAATTATGTCCCAACATTTATAAGAGTACTACTACCATAGCAGACTAGGCTAAGAAGAAAGAAGCTAATGTGAATATTCAGTGCATATGCCAGTCACACACAACATTTACAAGTTTATATTTTTTATTAAGATTATACATTTTTAACAAAGATTTTTTGAAACAGTTTGACCCGGTGAGCTGCAATTTATTAAGCACAAAAGAATAACAACAAAATATGTTGAGAATGGCTGAATACTCTTTATTTTGGTACACATAGTGCTCATAAAGCTAATGCATGGATCCTCAGGTTATGGCGAAATGATGGGTTTCCCTTTTTAAAACAAAAGGAATAAAAGACTAAGCCCATTCTCTTGCAAAACAAAATTAAACTCACAAAACCAAAATAAGTTGGAATTCGGAATTGCTGAGAAGCCTTTAAGCATCAACTGTGATTAAGAGAAGATGTCAAAAATAACCAAGACAAATGACTATTACACACTGGGAGTGGATGTGTAGTAATAACCACAGTAAGAGCCCAACATGTTTGTGGATTTGTAGTAATAACCACAGTAACCCAACATCTGTCTATAGAATCAAAGTGTTTGGCACTCCGTCTAGTGACCTCACAGATGTTTAGGGAGTCTTGAACTTGATGTTTAATGTGACAACAAACTGCTTCGAAGTTCAGTTTAAAACTGGAGGTGTTATTTTTTCCCCCCAATACGATTCCTCAGCCCAGGACAGGACGGAGAGCAGAGACATTCTGACACTTCCAGTGTCCTGTTAGTGATGACAGTAGCTAGCAGTAGCTTTGCACTGGATTTAAGGCAACAGACGTCAACCCACTTCACCACAAGCCACCAAAGTGTATTCTTTGCAGGACATATGGCACATTCTTGATCCTCCCCCTGTCAAAATGTCATTAAAATGCAAAAGTTTTAAATAGCTTTTAACTTTTCTTGCAAAAATAAAGTTGATTTAGACATTATAGGGGAGACCAGGCTCAGTTGTAACAGCTACATTGTTATCAGCCGGTTCACGTTGCCCCTGTGACCACATTCACATCTGCTTTTTGGATTTGTAAGACAAAAGTGTGCTTTGAGGTATCAAATTGGATTATTTCAACTCCTTTAACATGAGATTTTACCACACAATATTTTTTTATGGCTGGAACCACTGGCTCAGTTGTAAAATGCTGAAATCCATTTGGCTACATGTTTGAAATCTCAGTCAGTGACTAAGTTCTCCATAACGGAGCACTGATATTATCCAAAAATGTGCTTCAAAAAGTAACAACTTGCCCAGTTTAGATGTTTTATCACCGCAAAAATATATCACTTGCACCTCTGGTCATTTTAAAATGTTAATCAGCTACTTGACCAAGTATCTGCTAAAAATCCCCCAGATCACAGCTTTCACACTGTAGGACACAGAAAGCTTTGAGGAAATATCTTGTCACATTCAGAAACGCGTCCCCCTAAGCTGAACTCGAACTAAAACTGGCAGTAGGAATTTGTTCTCCTCTCGCATGAGATTTTGTGGGTTTGTTACAGCTGAGCCCGGTCTCCCGAAGAATTAGGTGTTCGACTCAAAACGCCACAATCGCCCGGGTCCATGCCCCTAGACTGGCCAGGGCCTGTTTGCTACAGATCTGCTCCAAGTCCGCCTGTCTGCTCAACAGTCCCGAAAACCCCGAGCCGAAGATGGAGATCAGGTTTGAGATGTTGGAAGTGTCCGTGTAGTCCGGGCTGGAGTACGAACACTCCTCGCGTTTCGCCCGTTTGCGAGCGGCTGTAAAATCGGATGTTTCCTCCACGTCGGATATGCAACAACCGAACTCGACCTTCCGTTTCTTGGCCGGGGACTGCGCACCTTGCCCGCACTGGAGCGCGTCACAGCAGCAGTCCTGGTGGAGGTAACCGTTCTCCACCGTGGTCACCACATGCGTGTCCAAGTCCAGCACTGTGGTTTTGTTGCAGTGCCTGCTGTTGTTGGCGGGGAACTGGTCAAAGTGTGGCACGGGGGGAACCTCCATGCAGCAGCTCCGGTACTCGGACGGCTCCGGGTCTTTGCTGCCGTCCTCGAGAGGAGAGCAGCTGAGGAGAGCGCTGGAGGTCCGGGGGTGCGCCGCTGGCTGCTCCGCGCCTCCGTGGCACGCGGAGCCGGGCAGACTCGCCTCGTCACCGCAACAAGCAGCCCGCGTCTGCTCCTCATCCTCGGCGTCCTCCGTGTCCAGATCCAGAGGGTTGAGCTCCTGGATCTCGTTGCAGACAGTCATCACCTCCTCGTACTGCTGCATCCTGTAGATCTCCGCGTATTTCTCCTTGATGTAGACTTGCCTGGCGTTCCTCAGCACGTAAGAGACCAGCAGGTTTTTGTGCAGCTTGATCCCCCCTCTCTGCGTCCTGGAGTTGTGGATCTTCATTAAAGAAATGGAGATCAGGCTTTGCGCGTCCACTGCGCATTCCATGGTGTTGATCATTACGGTATTCCGCCTGTCTGCCTCCAGCTGCTGTCGGGCAGAGGGAAACCGACTCTCAGACTCACCAGTGGGGATGGTTTTGTTCGAGGAGAAAGGTTCGAGTCAGCTCTGTGGAGAAACATTGGACACAATGATCCGCCTCCCTTCGAGCGCCAGCAATCATTTGCGGATACGCGGAAACCAGAATATGTATATAGTCGGACAGACGGCCCGCCCTCTCCAGGCAGAGCCAATCAGCTGCCTTGCATCTGTTGAGTGGCAAGAACGTTTACTGGAAATATGCCGCTTTTAGCCAATCAGCGTCAGGCGGTTCCTCCGAAAATTCAAATTCCACCCAGGCTGCGGAGCAGGAATGTCCTTATTTTAGCAGCCACAAAGCTGGGACCAACTCGTAGTTTTTTTGGGTACAGCCGAGTTTAAAATCCAACACATGAGCAGTGACAAGTTATTTTCAAGTTTGGTTTCAGAGTAAAACATTAGTTTGAGCCATTTTGACTAGTACAGCCGAAGCACAACTGTTAAAGTCATTTTGTCCCAGATTTCTCTGACTTGGACGTCTTTGACAGGACACGTTGAAAGAAAGTAATTTCGTGTCTTCTTGCCTTCATGAACCCATTACAAATTTCTGTTTTGTTTAAATTATACAAATCTGTAATTGTTTGTTCGAGGAGAAAGGTTCGAGTCAGCTCTGTGGAGAAACATTGGACACAATGATCCGCCTCCCTGTAGAAATTGTGTTAAAGAACACGGCAGAGGCCAGCGTCATGCAAGGGTGGGTCGGCGTTCAACAAGATTTTGGAGAAATCTCTCTCTCGCAAACTCTGAGCTATCAACCTCCATAATCCCTATAATGATAAGGACAGTTACTAAGTTCAGACCACTTTGACAGAACATTTGGAGAAACATTTGTTAAATGTTTTTCAAGCAAGTGATACAGATGTCACCCAGTGAGGCCTGTGTCTGGCTACAGACAAAGAAGTTAATCCAGTTTGCAGACTGACAAATATCACCTGTTAGCAGAGGCAATTATATGCTGGTCTTAATGTTTGTTATGGGGATGATTTAAAATACTGTTAATATAGAACATAACTACCATTATCATTAAAGAGAACAAGGCTGAAATTGAGGGTCCATATGCAAACAGCTGAGCTATTTAGAAGAAAAGCATTACTATTTCAGAAATGGACATTCTCTGTCATCCACAGAATCTGTCAACAAGTTTTACTGGAATTACTTTGTACCAAATAGTTCCATTTCAAATTTTTACTGCACAGCCATTCACATCCATTGTTTTTTGGTGAAGACATGTGTCCTTAAAACAAGTGAACAAAACTAATTCAAACGTGTTCTACATTGTTCTCTGTTATAAGAATCTTGATTCATGGAAACAGTGAATGCACATGAGCACAACCATCAATGCTGCAAACCCCAGAGATGCAGAGTGTCACCAGCGGCCACTAGATGGTGGCTCCAAAATAATCTCCAACTGCACAGGATTGCAGTCAAAATGCAGCAGGTCCTCTCCTGAAATAGAGGCAGTGTGTTGATAACAGAGGAGGTTAGAGTTTCTGCTGTGGCTCCAAGTTACTTCCTATGTGTCATTATGGGAAATTGAAGAAAACCCTTCCAGCTGCACATATAGCTGAAAAAAGCAGAGTGTATAATTCAATGTGTAACAGTGAAATGTTGCTCTAAGTGAACAACCCACCGAGGATTTCCACCAACTCTGCACTTCTCTCTGGAGCATTTTATTCTCATTCGACTCATTTTGTTTTTACAGTCCACAACTTTACAGTTTGGTTCAGTCTCACTTACAGTGTGATTAATACAAATGTTTATTGCATATTCCAATTTACATTATATACAGTTTGCAACATGTTCACCATATACATTTAGCCTGTTACAGAGAGCCATGCTCACCCCAATCAGACTGCGCTCTGCTTGTGGCAGTGAGCATGAGCACAAGCCTCACTGTGACTTCACAGTAATCGAATCATAACTGGTGAATATTACAGTTTTGTATTATTTACGCTCTTGGTGCCACAGTCTACAGACCACAGAATATGGGAACACATGCACTGATCGGTTGTATGTATGTGTTTGAGCAACACTCTGCAAAAACCACCTGAGTCACACAGCATTGCAGTGGCCTCTACAGTTTACCCACAGTTTCAAACGCATGCCCATGAGTGCAGTAACCTGCGCTGAACCTGTAGAGGCCAGTGCAGCACTAGTTTTCTGCCCTGTGTGATTAGTGTTCTGCTCCTGTTTTCAAAGTCTCCCTCTCTGAGGTGTGACCGTGTGACTGCAGCCTGCAGAGTCTACCCACATCCTCACTATTAGTATAATTTTTGCAGGATTAACTGGATGTCGTAACAAAATCCCTCTGGATGAGAACACACCGAGGGATATGTTTATAATGTTCTCTATGAATGATGACAGTCTGATGTAGGGCAGGACTCAGACTCATCTCCATTTCCAGATGGGGTAGCTGTTTGCAAACAGGAGCACTTTACACAAGGTCCCTGAACTATAATAGGTTTCCTCCAGGTTAAACTCACTGCGAAAGGCTTTAACAAATGTTTGTTGGAGGTGATGGAGCTGAAATTCATGAAGAGTATTTACACTGCAGTCATGGATGGAAGCTTTGTCTCTGGAACTTGCAATGATAATGTCATGATTAGGAACAAGATCCCCCTTTTTCAAAACACAGCGAGTAAAAAAAAAAGTTAAATTCAACAACAGAGAGGAATAATCATCAACGCACTGCAGTACTACATGCTGTACATATCCGCAGCAGATGTGTAACAAATGAGGTGTACCAGCAGACCAATATCTGCTACAGCTAAAGATAAGTTATAGTAATTAGTTTGAGTTTTTTCACAACTCTATTACCGTTTGTTTTTACATACAGCCAATAGGCTTAACAAACCACAACATTGATATGAACAGTTTAACATTTTAATAATTATATTGATTTTCTTTGCATGGGTGAGACAAGAAGATTGAGACTGCCGATGTTCAGTCCACAGCTGGAGTCAGGGTGTAGTTAGCAGGCGATTAAGGAGCCCGAGCGATTATCACAAGGTGTTATGCTAGTTAGGAAGAGGCAGAGTTTGTTGGGGGATTTATTCGTTTGTTTTTGCATGTGCAACTTGGTTAAAATATATTCATATTTCAGAAGCGTTCTACATTTTGATTGCAATGAAAATTATATATTTTTTTCTGTTCTATAACTTATGTTGCAAATATTCAGTAAACTGAGACTGCTACGATCAGCTTTCTCTGTATTGTTTCTCTGTCTCCCTGCTTTCGTTTTACCATGGAAATTTCCCACAGTGCCATTAGATCTGACCTGGCGGTGCCAACCTCTATCACAGAATATTTGCACAAAATTGCACTCTCTTCTCCTAGTCCCCATGGCGCCACTGGGGTCCTTTTGTCTCTGTCTCACACAGCACGCGGTGCTGATCGACTATGCTGGGTTTCCACCAATAATGAAAAGCAGCTGTTACTGGCCAAGGGATTTGTCACTGGTAATGTGAAATCACCATGAAATAGACACTTACAGAGTAGATAATCAGTAAATGGTGAGGAGAATGGACAATCAATGTGATCTGTTGATTATGATATAAATATAATAATGAATTTGTACACTAGTGATGGCTCTGTTGGGGTAGCAAGTGCTCACAGAACCCCCCTTTTTTGCACCACCTGAGGTGAATTTGCCTCTAACTGTGGATGCGGTTGTGCTGCCTATTGAATTCTGTCTAAACACACGCACTTTTTTCTTTTCAGCTATAAGCCATAAAGCACACATGAGGTTGATATTGAACTTCTTACCTTCAAATGAGCAAATACATCCATTATCTGCAACTGCTTTTCTGTTTGGGGTCACATGGGGCTGGAGCCAATCCCAGCTGTCACGGGCTGAGAGGCAGGGTCCACCCTGGACAGGTCTCAGGCCTAACACTGACAGACAAACAGGAAACGTGCAAACTCCACACACAAACCCACAACCCTTTAGCCGTGAGCCAGCAGTTCGAACCAGCACACAAAGCCATTGTTATTAAAAATACGTCCTTGTGAGTCAGTTAGGGTGATACTTAGATACATACTAGGTAAATATTACTTGTTCGTGTTTTGACTGTTGTGGGTGAAGTGGTTCAGAGTAACATATGTCATGACACATGAAATGTTAATTTCTCATTTTTACCAACAAATCCTTATTTCATCCCATCACCGTGCTCTCCTCTGCTTCTCCCATTGTTCCATTATACAGATGGAGCAGCCTACAACTGCTGCATGATTCATGCTCGAGTCCTGTCGGATGGGGGGCGTGTCCCATACAAACTTTCCACTGAATGTTAACCCCCACGCGGTGACGTAATGAACTCAAACCCGCCTTGGAACTGCCTCTGAACCAGGTTGCAGTGCTGCTTTGATCGGCCAGGTGGAGCAGTGATTAGTGTCGGGATACTGCAGAGTGTGTGATGATCTGAACTTTCTGTCCAATCAAAAACCATCAGTGGACTGTGGCTCTTTGTGTTTCTGTCCGTGAACATTCATGCCAGGTTCAGGTGTGTGTGTGTCTGTTGGACCACAGGGTACACACACCAGCAGAGCAGAGGTGAAGGTGTGTGTATTTGTGCTTGAATCACAGTGAAACCATCACAAATAACGGTTTGAGTTCTCAGATTTGCTGCTTTGTCCTCGTTAACACTTCTCCCTCTCTTGTCTCGCAGAAAGCAGCAGCCACCTGCCACATAGTTTTTATCACTATGTTGTCGCTGCCAGTGGTTTAGCAGTTAATGCTAAATGTTACTAGATGCTGTGTGTTTCATTTTCACTCTGACTTTCTGTGGACTTGAGCGGCATTGTTCTGTTAATGATCTCTCCATTCATTTCATTCCACAGCATCAAATGCACGTATTTATGGAGCTGTGTTTTACCATGTAAATGAACGATTTCAATCCAGCACTCTCGCACCAACACATGTGTCTGAACTGGCTTTAAAAATAACATTATTGGAGTTAACATTGCCCAGGTCTGTTTATGAGCCTTTATGATTTTTAGCTGGTTATTGAAGAGGGGTAGACGATTAGATTAAGAAAATAACAAACACATTGTTCTACAATCTGCAGTATAAATAGTATAATTTGTACAAAAGTTGCCGATCAACATGTTTTATTTGTGTGTGACCACATGGCTGTTGCTGATTTACTCTGTCCACTGTGCAGATCTCTCATTGTGTCAGTCATTCAGATTATTTATTTTCATGTCAATGGCGTCTAACACACCATGACAGCTGAAGCTACCTGCCTTCATTACCTCAGTTGTTGCACATGTGTATGCAGGGAACCAAAGACAGCATGAGATCAGACGTCCGTCTTACCTTGGCCACGGCCGAGATAGTAGTGATGTCTGTATATATATGGATTTATTTTCCCCCTTTGTTATCACACAGGAAAGTAACTCTGGTCACAAGGAATTCATGGAGTTTGGAACATTTTTATTTAAAGAAATAACTGTAATTTGTAAACCATGTTTTCTATCATCTTTACTCCTTGTGGAAAAAAGGCCTCACTTGCTTTTCTGTTTAGTATTTGTTGTTGTTTCCTCAGAGAAGCCCCGGGATGTGGCTCCCACTTTGGGCTTTTCCAAGGTTGACCTGAAATAGGACAAGTTTGAGGTGAAGCTTGGTAGTAAGAAAAGAATCCGGAGCACCTGGAAGAACCCAGAGTCACATGGTGTGGTGTTTTTTTAATGGACTCCAGTGACATACAGCGTTTCCAGGAGACACGGGGAAAATGGCTGAAGTCCTTCAGCACCCACACATCAGCGTTGAACCTGTCTTAGTGTAAGTGTTTCAATGACATTATGGTTTAACTCAAGCTTAAAAAATATAAAAACATATACTGAAAATGTGTGGAAAAGTGTGTGGGCATTTAAAAACAGAATGACCTGGGAGAGCAGAGAGGGTGAGGTGTAAAGGATGAGGTGATAACTGAGAAATTTCCTGGCCAATTAGAGTCAGAGTCCTTGGTCCAATTTGCTGCCAGATAAGTGCATTGCAAGCAGATTTCTGTGGCGTCTGCTTAATCAGTAATCAGGACCCAAAGGTTGGGGCACAGATTATTATTCAGATAAGTATTTATTTTTATTTTCAGGTAACCAGAGACAGTTTCCATCAAGCAGAGTCACATTTCCAGAACATTTACAACCATTATAACTATGTACTTAGTTGGACAACAAGCCTTACTCTTCAAATTCAATTCAATTCAACTTTATTTATGTAGCGGCAGTTCACAACAACATCATATCAAGGCACTTTACAGAATAAAGTCAAGACTATAGAAACATTTAGAGAAAACCCAACGAATCCCCCTTGAGCAGCTGTAGGCAACATTGGAGAGGAAAAACTCAGTTTAACCTCCAGCAGAACCAGGCTCAGGGTGGGCGGACATCTGCCTTGAGGGGGAGTTGGGGGGAGTGGAAAACATTGAGCAGGTTGGCAGGACCAGTAGCTGGACACTGGAAGACACACAGCTCCAAAGACAGGGACAGAGAGAGACAGAGACAGAGAGGGAGAAGGACAACTACAGGAGAAAGAAGGAACAGAGTTAATGTCCTACAGCGGTGACATATAAATGTGGGCTGAGTGTCTCAGTCCATCAGGGGTTGGTCCCCCATCAGTCTGAGCCTATAGCAGCAGGACTACAACTGTACCAAGTATTGAGGTTGTTGAGTTAGTACAGTGAGAGGAAAAGAAGTGCTTTTATGTATTTACTTAACTTTTTTCACCATCAAACGTGTTTTTATAGCTCTTTAGTTTAATGGTTGCTAACAAACAAGATGCTGGCAGAAGGAGAGCGTGTCATTAGAGAAGCTCATTAACAAGAACAAGTGTCTCTGTCACATTGTAAGTGTTTGTAGATCCGCTGTGAAATAGGACTAAAGCGACAAAAAGGAAATCTGTAGTTTCATTCATTATAGACTATGATTTGTAATGGTTTGCCCGCTTTTTTGATTGCACACCATAATTAAGTCTAACCCTTAGATGAATTTTCATAAATGTACCATTGTCAGTAGCTCTTGGCTTCCATGCGTTTCTCAGATTGAGGATGGAGAAAAGGAGAGGAAGTGAGAGCTGCAGGATGGGACAACCAGGGCAGATGACACTTGCTGGAAACTACCAGCTCAGGTGAGTTTTAGAATTTTAAATTCTAATTATAACTGCATCTGATTTTATGATTGGACAAAGTGGGTCCTTGACAGATTGGATAATTCCTCGTGAATTCTTTCACTTGGAAAATAGTTCAATATTAGTGTAAAACTGGCTTCTGCTAGATGTTTCTTCAGGAGTGTGAAGGGTGATCAGAAGGTGTCTTTAAAGAGAGCATGCGTCCTGGTTGGTTGATAAACCCAAAGGGAGGAATGAAATCTGTTTTTACTTTCAAACAAAAGGATCAAACACCCAGAGATGCAACAAGTCATTATATATGGTATACGGAAATGAAAAGGTCAGAGTGCAGAACCTCTAATAATTTAATTCCAGTTAGTTGAGATAAAGTTTGCGTTGAGACCACGGATTACTGTTTCTCCAACGCCTCAGTCGCATGTCCAAGATTGTCCATGTCCATTTGCTTTCAGCTCCAGCGGGTGATTCTGTTTGCAATCTTGTAAGTTATGCATCAGATGGAGATGTAAATGCCTGGAAATACAAGCTGAAACATTGATCTCTTATCTCATATTCATCTTAAACTCAAATATTTTCTGTCTACAGCAAAAAAAAAAAAAAAAAAAGAACTGGCCTCACTGTTACTTTTGCAGGGAAGCGTAT
Organism: Channa striata; assembly: GCA_033026295.1. Classification (NCBI taxonomy): domain Eukaryota; kingdom Metazoa; phylum Chordata; class Actinopteri; order Anabantiformes; family Channidae; genus Channa; species Channa striata. The sequence continues at coordinate 5,681,648 of CM065187.1, read as the reverse complement.
GTCAAAGTTGAGTTTGGAGGCTGGTTCCTGGTTTACTCAGGATGTACTCTTTAAATGGACAGCGACCTCTGCTTACCCACAGTCACACAAGTGCCTGGATCGTACATCAGTGGTAGAAGAGACACTCACTTGTCCCATACGTCTCAAATGGGAGCAAGTGCCTCTTGTGCACGGTGACATTCTCTTGTGTTTTTATCATCAAATCAAATCACCCTTGAGATTTTATGAAACATCTTGAGTGTCATGATAGCACAAAAGATTGATTCCCTACTAGACTCAGCATGCCGCAAACCAGCGTTAGCCTCTTTGCTGGATTTGTACACAAAGCTGGGTCCTGTTCCTCAGATTCTTCCACATCAACTCATTCTTCCTCTTCATCATAATAAGTGCAGTCCTCCACCTCTGATGATTCTTCCATTTCAGCTTCAGAATCTTCCTCATCATCATCGTGTTCTTCATTGTCCTTCACTTCATACGCTCCTTCCTTCCTGCAGCGGGTGATGTGGGGGCTTCTTCAGAGGAGGAAGAAGGTGCATATGGTCTGTATGTTGGATCTATTTTCCTCCTCTTCTGACCCTGACTCCTCGTCATCAGTCGATTCTTCCTCCTCATTACGTTCATGATAGTCCTCCTGCTCATTCTTTTCCACGAGGTTTAAAATTAGCTCACGAGCTTCCTGTGCAGTATAGCATCAATAAAACACCTAAAATTCAATCGAATTACTGCAAAGTTACTTTAATATTGAAGAGCATAGTATTGAACAACCCCCATTATTTTCCGACCTTTTGGTGAATATAAAACATATTTTGATGGCAAAAGATCTCCTCTGGGGTCAGGATGACCCTATGACAACAAGCTTAGAGTGATATTTCTCAGACATGCTGCCATGAGCTACACGGATTTCTATGTCTTTCTATTTTCAGTCTTTCTTCGTTGTTTCTGCTCCTCTGCTCAGCCACCCTCGCCCATCTCCTCCATTTACGTCCTCCCTTCATCTTTTCAGCCTGACTGCTCAATAGTCTCTGGCTTCATTTACCACTCCTCTGCTTATTTTACTGACGTGCTCTTATTTTTCACCCGTCCATTTCTTTCTAAGCATGTTTATTCCTTTCTCTGCGCCTCACATGAGAGTGCAGCACTGCAGCACAGTTGCAGGAGTCAGCAAAGCAGATGCTGTTTTCTCTCAGGTTTCTCTGCATCCGCGGTCAGCACTGGAAACAATAGTTATCTGTCTGTGCTGCTGCTACAACCCAACAATCAATACCACCGTTTTCTACACACAGTGCCACACAACCCAACTGTTAGCAAAGCTTTACGAAATGACATTAAAGCAATGTGCTCCAAAAAAAGAGCAAAATAAGCTGAAAGAAGTATGATGAGTTATTGATGAAAACGTGAATCCATTTCAATCATACAAATATACAGCTCCGTATTCATGCCCCTTGAACTTTTTCACGTTTTCTCATGTTACAACCAAAAACATAAATGTATTTTATTGGGATTTTATGTGACAGACCAACACAAAGTGGTACAGAATTGTTGAGTGAAAGGAAAAGGATAAATTGCTTTTAAAAAATTTCACAAATAAATATGTGAAAAGTGTGGCGTGATTTTGAAAAGGGTTTTTGAAATAATGCATGTCTGTTTTAAATCATCCCAGATATTATGATGCATACAACATACAAACGTAATATTTCCTATCAAGCTCCAATGCAGGTCTCCAAACCTCCACATTCTTATCCAGGTGCGCTGCTACAATCTAAAATGAATGTTTCTTCAAACAGAGCTTCAGAGAAACAGGAGTCTCATTTCTCTAAAAAACTCGTTTTCACATTTCTCTGTCCTTGCATCTTCAGTGGGACGGATGCAAGAACGGGAAAAATTTATACAATTTACTGAGATATCCCCAATGTCACAGGCAAATTAATTTAATGTTGACCTCATGAAATGATTCTCAAGTGTGGGAAAAGCTCCATATACTTAACAAAATCGCATTTATATTTCTTTGACTGCACACTGTGTGTAGTAAGTAGTCAGTTAAGTTTTCTGCTACCACTTTTTTATGACTACTTTTGAGTTTGTAGCTCTTGGATTACCTTGAACCATGTTTCCAGTTGTTTTAATAAGTAATTTTTCTGAAATTACATAAATAAATAGGAAACTCATTTGACTCCTGTTGTGTCATTGCTAATGAAATTTTCAGTGATTGCAATTTGGATGGATGCAGAAATCTCAGAAGCAGATACGTGAGAAGTCTGAAGATCTGAGGAGGTTACGGTATTTAATCCGTCTCAGGCAAAAGATTTTTATGAGAAAAAGTTATGTTTTTTTTTTAAAGTACTAAATGGCCTCTTCATATTCTGCATATTTCTCCTTAGAAAGTGACCTCAAACCTCTGGGAGCATCATCTAGATGTGGAGACCAGTAGAAATGAAATAGACTTTTAGTGAAAGAAAGTGCAATGCAAAACACGGTTATGGATCTGCAGGTCCATGCAGAGCAAAGAATCTATACACGTTTTTCTTGTACTGACAGATTTATCAAACGCACCAAGACTGACAAAGTGAAAGAGTGAAAGCTGTTTCTGTTATTCAACGGTCAAACAGCAGATTGTCCGTTTTGTCTAATGCTCTTCTCTCCAAGTTTGTGTCACAGCATACATTTGCTGCAGCACATTGTTTTTTTGTTTGCTGCTTGACAGATAATTTGGAAACAGCAGTGGTAAAAGTCACCAACGATCTTCTCTTGTCTTCCGATAATGGACAAGCCTCTATACTACTTCTGTTAGATCTCAGTGTTGCATGTGACAGCATTGATCACAACCTTTTATTACAGAGACTAGAACATGTAATTGGGATTAAAGGAACTGCACTACGCTGATTTCAGTCTTGCCTGTCAGATAGACTCCAATTTGTTCACATTAATGAAATGTACCAAATGACTCTGCAAGTCGCTTTGGATAAAAGCGTCTGCCAAAATGTATAAATGTAATGATGAACGTTATGGAGTTCCACAAGGCTCCGTGTTAGGATCAACACTTTTTACTCTATATATGTCTCCTCTAGGCAACATTATTAGGAAACACTCCATACATTTCTAGATGAAACCAGATGAAACAAATCAATTAATCAAACTACAAACATGCCTAAAAGACATAAGGGACTGGATGACCTACAATTTCCTTTTTCTAAACTAAAAGCTATAAAACTGAAGTTATTGTGTTTGGGACTCAAAATGACATAACTCTGGCCTCAGTACTACTGCAAGGAATCTCTGAGTTAGTTTTGACCAGGATTTGTCATTTACCTCACACATAAAACAAATCTCTAGAACAGCCTTCTTCCCCCTACGGAAAATTGACAAAATTAGGAGCATTCTGTCTCAAAGTGAAAAACTGGTCCCTGCATTTATTACTAGATTGGACGACTGTAATTCTCTGCTTTCAGGTCGCCCCAGTAACTCTCTCAAAAGCCAGAATGCAGGCTTACCTGTGGTTCCCAGAATTTCCAAAAGAAGAATGGGAGGCAGAGCCTTTCGCTATCAAGCTCCTCTCCTGTGGAATCAGCCCCCAGTCCAGATTCAGGAAGCAGACAGCCTCTCTACTTCAGATCTGGTGCTTGAGCTGGCCAAGTCCTTACTACTCCAGCTGATTGGGAAGATGCTTTGGTACAATGTTTTGCTGAGAAATGAAGCTATCCTCAATCAGTTGTTGATCAGAGGAGATGGCATGTGTCTTCAGTATGGGCTGGTATCCAAGGTGGTTTAGGGCTTTGCACGTGATACAGATCACCCAGGCTGATAGTTGTAGTTTTAGGTCGATCATCTTTTCAAGAGCTCTGTGTCTGCAAATCTTCTTCACTTGCATCCAAACACCTCATTTCAAACCAGACCTTGTTCCAGGTGTCCAAAATCCATTGTTTGTCCATCTTGGGCCACTGCGACCTTGTCTGCCTATTTTCTAACCTTAGTAAGGTTTTCTTCTAGGCAACTCTGTGTCCCACTCATAGTGTGTCTGCACACTGGTTCTTCTCCTGTTTTATTCAACAATGGAGCCGATTCATGAGTAGTGAGGCATTTCTTTCTCAAGGAGACCTTCCACTGCATCTTCTGTCCTCATCGGATCCAGTTGCAGCATGTGCCTGGAGACTGTAGTGTACACCTTTTAAAGAAAATGTCTTGGCTATATCTTTATATAGTTATAAAGAATAACTCTCCTTCTCTTCCACTCCTGTCCAGCTTCTGTGTTCTGCAACCTCTATAGGGTCGACCGTGTCTCAGATTTAAATTATATAAAACCAGTGTTGTTGTTGTAATCAGACTTCACAGATCCTACTTTATTTAAGATGATACGGAAAAAATATAATTTTTCTCACCTGATATAAAATGTAAATTTCATGTTAGTTATTACAGGCAAACCTGGCATAATAGGTGGGCTAGGCCCAACTTGGATGGCATTTGTGTTCCCCTAAAACCACCAAAATTTATTCAGCTGGGCTTAACAAGAGTTTTGCTATTTGCAACTGATGTAATCAAGGTAAAATCCATGGAAAATTCAGCCTGTTCTGTGGTGTTCTGATTGGTGTTTCTTGCTTTAAGTTGTTAGTTGGCCTATTATTCAGATATTTCTGTGCAGTTGCATTTGTTACAGAGGGTGTTCTTTGGTTGATAAATACCCCACCACGCCAGCAGAGAGCTGTAGCCTCAGACAAAGTTCATTTAAAGAGCAGAAACACCAAGCTCTCTTTTCACAAGCTGTCACATTAAAATAAAGGCAGAAGCAGCTGCTGCAGTGCTATAAGCACATATGAAAGATATGTTGTAGACTCTGTGAGTATGTGAACTGTTCTTAAAAATACATAGAATACATAGTTTCAAAATACTAATAAGCCTTTATATACAGTATGGACATTTCTATATCAGTAAGCCTAGATTAGGAAGAAGAGCTTCCTTTTATTTTGGCCGCCTCTAGACCTCAAATGCCTACAAGTCTTACAAGTCTTTCAATTTTTATCTTATTCAGTGGGCAAATGTTATCTATTTCTGTGCTTAGCATTATATATTAATAACATACTGCTAAATATTAATAACATTAACTTTATGTTTAACGTAGAAATTTGACATTATTTATTAGCTAATTCACATAATTCCCAAAGAAACTGCAGGAATATACCAGCCTGCAGCGGCGATGTTACAGACAAAACACCTTTCCCCATCATTGTCCAAACAGAAAATGTGAGCAAAGGAAATTCCATTTTTGGACGTGTTGAAAATACATTTAGCTACTTTAGAAAATGAAAAGTTATTTTTTAAGTTTGAATTGTGTGAACAATTAAACCCAGTTTCGTACATCCCTAAGGCTAGAACAATCTTACATTAAATTGCTAGTTTTAATACTTGGTTCCAAAATCATTTTCAGTCAGGACTGTTTGAAGCCTAGATGTCATGTGACTGTGAAGATCAATAGAACTAAAATAGACTTTTAGGACTGGCTGCATTACAAACCACAGCCACCAGGGGGATACAGTAATATTAGCTTTACATCAGTCCAACAGAAATAACAGCTACACACCATCAGAGGTTAGAGGCGGAAAATAATTAAAAATTTACTGGATCTTTGGGCTTCACAAGCTCCCACTGCAAAAAAGACAAGTCTAGCGAACAACGAACCGATGCATAAATAGCAAATAAAAGCATAAAGAATTTGTGTTAAAAATGTTGTCCTACGCATCCTGCTTTTTAAAATGTACTTAATAAAAACTAGCAGAACGGTTCGAACCGTTTCTGAAAGTAAAAAAAATCAACCCACAGCAGGCATTAGTCAGCCACAGAATGCGAGCACGAAAAGGAGACAAAGCTGGAGGACTGTGAGCAGAATGTTTGCAGGATTTCTTTCTGTTTCACTGCTCCCCTCCCTCATTCCCTCCACCCCAGTTAGCTGGAGACACACAGAAAAACAGAGGCTGTTTGGGAAAAAAATGGAGGCAAAACAGAGGCACACAAAGGCAGCGCTTGCTTTCTCCATCACCAGCTTACTAATCACCATCTCTGCCGTGCTCGATGCATGCCTGTCGCCTGTTACGGCAGCATTGCCATGGTGACTGGGGTCTGAGTAATCATTTGTGCAATGACCCCTATTCTCCAGAGGATAGATGGACGGCTGGAAGAGCTGGGAGGGGGAGAAGGCTGGAATGAAAGCAGAGCCAGCAAAAGCAAAGAAGTGGAAGGGAGGAGGGGAAAGAAGGCGGAGGGTTGGGGAGCGGCAGAGCAAAGCAGCAGGGACCCAGACGGGAAAAAAAGCCGATTTTCTCTTTACTGGCAGCAGGGAAAGACCCTTTAATGATTTTATATAACAAACTCCAAACTCAAAAACGAGGGACTGGGAGAAAAAGTGGGACTCAGTAAATGGTTATACTGGGAGGATAAATGCTGGTGCAGAAAACTGAGTGTGAGTCCTGTGGACAGCATGGGAAGGTGGAGAAAGGACAAAAGAAAGACAAAGGGTTCGGAGACAGTAAGGGAGCTAATGTGTGTTACTGGAAGAGGGATTCAGAATCAAAGTTTTGTCTGGAGGGCAGTTCAAGAGGAGGTCATGGTTCCTCTGCTGGGGATGGGATGTCCTTGAATTCAATTGTAGATATTGAGATATAGACATTTGTAATGTACAAAGCAAATGTAGGACAAAAAAAAAAAAAATGATGCAGAAAAAAATGGCAAAATATCTGCACATTGCTTTAAAAGCTTTAAATAAATGTTATAATATTCAATCAAAGTCGAAAGAAAATAGAACATTTTCACTTTCAAAACTAAAGTAATTGGTCTCCCCAGTTCCCAAATGTTTACAGACAGACAATAAAACATTTTTAAAACAGTATCCTTGTGGCCAAAATGTTGTTTTTTTTTGCATCTATTTAATCTATGTATAAAACATTTGACAAAGCAATAAAACTAAATCAAAATAACAAAATAATTTAAAAATAAAAAATTATAATCCTCCTATTTTGAAATGGCAAAAAGAGCAAAACGAACATATTTTTGTCAACATATTACTTTAGTGTTCCTTCTTTAGAAATTAATTAAAGTTACATGTTAATTATGTTGTCAAGGCGATGAAAACACTTGCACTAATTTAATTTTCATTCCATTTCATGCAGTTTCACTGTGGGGGGTGAATCTAAATGATTTCTTTTGCAACTTTCACAGGAGTGCATGGGTGCCACGTTTCAAACCAGCATTCATTTCTAATAATAGATCCATGGTGGTTATAGATAATTACTGCCGTTTTACAAACGTTACAGTGTAAAACCACCACCTACAGTATAAAGCCCAGAGATCTCATCAACTGGCGTCTGCATGACTGAATTCATTTTAGTCTGGTAGATTTGAATTATATTGTATGTAACCAAAGTGACTGTTAAGGCTGCCAAGAGTTATCGGACTGCTAAAGAGGAAAAATAAACATTTTGATATTGTTCAAAAGAATAAAGCACGGCTCACACTGCTGTGACTACCAGCACCAGAAGGCGACGGACTGTGAGGGGACTCTGCTGGGTTTACACTCCCTGTAATATCACAACCTGCTGGCTCCTGCTTATTTCGCAGCCCTCGGATCAGATGCTCACACAGCTGTTTAAGATTTGATCACATTTCACCCAAACATCAAAATGTGAGCCAACGTTGTTATTGTTCATAATCACACAAATACAATGTGTGTTTCTGTTCCCTGAACTCTAAGTCACACCGTAGAATTGGTTTAACAAAAGAAATCCTACGATAAGCAATGGTCTACATCCGAAAACTGCACCATGATGCCTCCAGCAGTTGAAGGTAGGCATTGTTCAGAAATCCAGATGTTGCCTATGAAACAGCAGCTGTTAAAAACGGGGCACTGTGCTCTATTAAAACACTGCAGGCACAAAGTGCTGGGCGAGTGAACTGCTGAGCCACACATTATTTAAAAGCAGCGCTCACTTTCAGCTTCTACAGCTCAGCTTCTAACATCTCAATGCAGAGTTATCCAACTGGGAAATCACTGAAACTAAAGGGATTTACTCATTTTGATGCAGATCTACAGCAGGCACTGTGTGCTGCTTAACAAAGAAATCGTTTATGTGAAATGTCGCACCTTAAAACATGGCAGGACATTTAGTCAAAGTCTCACGCTCAGAATGCTGCCCCTCAGAGACGTGGAGTCAGAGATACCTGATCAGATAATGTCGGACGGAAACAGGGACATGAGTGACCTCGGAATTACACCGGAATCTGAAGATTAAAACCACGATAACACAGCTTGTGTTCATGTAGAGAGCGGAAGATGAATAAAGACGAATAAATAACAAATGAAATGATGCTTACACCTGTAACTGTGTGTTAGAGCAGAGCATGATACTGGATACAGACAGGATGGAGATAAAGTTTCTACTTTCCTTCTAAGCTTATGAAATATAAAAGCTGCTGCACAGAAATCAGTTCACGAAAACACTAAAACCTAAATTAGCTCTTGGTAAACTGGAAGCCATGAAGACAATCTGATGAGCAGAACAATCATTTGTCAACATATGTGCTTTATGGATCATACAGTGTCTCTGTAAAGTATGTTCCCCACGCTGGAAATTTGGAAACTTTATATTAATTCACAATAATAAAAGACGGTAAATTTTCTGTGCAGGGTCACCAGGCCTGGAGCCTCTTCCAGCTGTCACATGGTGAGAGCCACCGTGTTTCCCCTGAATTCAGCCTCTAAACACAAAGGAAAGTTCCACCAAATTCAATAAAAATCATCAGCACGTGTCATTCATGATCTCATCCATAGCTGTACACAGTGACAGTAAGTGAATGAATTATTATGAATCAATGAATAATAACTGAGCTCTTGCAGTGATGGGGTTTCAGTGTTCTGATTTCGCACACGGAGCTTTTGGTAAGTGTGACACTGACACGATCGGTGCATCATTTCCAGCTACAGTCAGACTGGTTGGTTAGTGGTCGATAAGTCTGCACAGGTGACGTCATGGTCGTTGCAGATCGTCTTTTTTTTTTTCCAAGATGATGTGACGTAAGACCGTCATTTTGACCCCATTTTTTGTCAGGAACATCTTGTAATTGCACCATCGTGAGAGCCTGTGAGTTAAATGAAGATCACCTGGGTGCAGTGACTGTGTTTAACGGATTGTAGTATGTATGTAAGGTCCAGTTACTGATAATTCAATGTCCATGACGATGACAGGACACAGAATGAATCTTTTCACACAGCTACACAAGTCCAGTGTGTTTCCTTCATTCATGTTAAAACCTTTGATGTAACATTCATGCTTCCTCTCACATTTGTCAAGTCCTGGTGCTAGGACCCCATAACATGGAATGTAGATACAATCCCACAAAGTCCAGCAGTGATAGTAGAAACTGTGGACCAGGAGGCCTCCTCAGGAATGACAGGTGCTTCAGAGAAGTTTGTCTGGGCTCTTACTTTGAAACCAACAGAAAGTCTATTTAGTGGCAGCGCTGCTGAACTCGACATGTGCTGCCTTTTGACCACACTGGGTGCGGCTAAATGTGAATGGCCACGCTCGGAAGCACGGAGGTGTTACAGTCAGGACGTGGCCAGGCAAGTAAAAACTGCTGCACGGGAGCGTGAGAGCCATTCTCAGGCCGGGTGTAGTTCCATTTTAAAGGAGCTGCTGTGATTGGCCATTACTTCACCTGCTGATGCTGCACTTCTTCTAATAATCTTGCTCCAGCTTCTTTTTCAGCCTGTGCCGTGCTGCCTCATCACTGTGGTTTGGCCTCTGCTCAATAAAATGGTTAATATTAGTTGGTAACACCTGCTGCACCCTGGGTATGTGCCAGCTGTGCCCACTTTCAGGAAATGAAACTGAAAATGATAAATGGCTGTAATTATAATGCATATATTGAAAGGTCATTTTCATATTAATAATGTGTGAAATGACTGTGTGTAATGGGAACGTTGCAGGTATGAACCCACGAACAATGATCACCTGACTCTGTCGTTCCCGTCGCATCTACAGAGCTTTTTGTAGCAACGCTCCACTCATTGTTTGGGGTTGATGTCCCACATCACTGGTTCGGTTCGGTCCCACTGCTCTCATAAATCTAATTTCCAGAAACAGCTGTTTTCTGCAAAAAAAAAACCCTGCGATAAACCCGCTGTGAACTACCTGCCCAGCTCCAAACAGTAGACAGTCATTCACAGCTGCTGAGCAAAGCAGCTGCTCACAAATCTGCTGTTCTGCCCAGATGAACTCTGGGTTTCTACTGAATAGTCTGGAAACCTGTTCGCATTTATGTCCATTGTTAGTCCAGAAGAGAAATCCTCGGAGGGTCTGAGGAAACCAAACTCGCTTCCCTAATTGTGTTCAACTGAGTGACCTCTCCCCCCAGAGCAATGGGTTAAACGCAGAGGACAAATTTCATTGTAACATGTATGTGCAAATCTATATGTGTTCGAAGTGATTAATAAAGGTTAAAGGTTAATAAAGAGAGACTGACAACTGCGAACTTCACAACTCAGCTTCTTCCCAACAAGAGACGTGAAGTTCCACTTATTTTCAAAACCAGCTGCCTTCAAACGTCCACTACTCAGCCCCTCAGGTGATTGTCCTCGTGAAGCCACAATGAATAAAAGGCTCCAGGCTGATTGTTAGAAGGCTGAGTCAAAGTCTTCTTATTGTACATGTAGGAACTAATATCACATGTTTCATGGAAACCCGGATAGTACATTTCTATCAGATCATTTTTTGCTTTCAC